>JARHVA010000317.1:397500-652500 GCA_037957365.1 Torreya grandis | reverse complement strand
ATCTATCATGGTGTGTGTGGGGGTTTCTAGTCTTTCTCTCTATTGTCTCTAATGCCTCCATCTACACCACCCTCTCCGATGATGTCCTCCCTTCATCACACTCTGAGGGATAGACCTATCTTTCATCCACATCATAATAATGAAAGTATCTATCTTCACACACACACACACACACACACACACACACACACACACACACACACACACACACACACACACACACACACACACACACACACACACACACACACACACACACACACACACACACACACAAAACACACACACACCCACACACACACACACACACACATAATCTACAAAATACTATTGTATAAACTAACAAATATGATCATAATGTAATAAATATAAAAGTATAGCTAAATACATAGTTAATCAATCATGTAAATTAAGCAACATATAACTATCCCATAACCAACATATGAAATAAATCTTAATTAAAAAGTATTTAATCAAATAATAACCATGAAAACCCATGTATTAAAATTTTATTAAGCTTAGATAGAAATTAAGATGTGACATATTTGATGCTTGCTTGATTTGTCTTGAGACTCTCAAGGGTCAAGGATTGTATGAAATCATTTATTTCATTTGGTTGCTTATTTTAATTGGTCTTAGTATTTGAATGCACATGTTACATTTTTATTCTCCTAGCTTTGTTGACTCCAAAATTGGTGGCAAAAGTATATGACTATGTCTTAGTCAAAGACTTGACTAGACCTATGCAAGAGAGAAAAGGTCCATGATCCACATGGGGCTTGCATTAGTTGGTTTGTTTGATTTATTTTGGTTTATACTTTAGATGATTACATTAAATCCTTTTATGAGGGCATAGGGGTTGAGATACTTATGTTTAGATATATTTCTTTTCTTTGGTTATTCACTACCATTTTGGAACCCTAGTTTGGAGAGGGAAACTTTGCCAAAAAATTTCTTATGGCCACCATTGATATTTTAGTGGAAATAATGGACATTATGGCATGGATTTTTTCATGGAGACTACCATTTCAGTCGTGGATCTATTTTTCAACCATGAGGCGAGATTTATGTGAATTTTATTTTGGGGTTTTTGATCTTCTTAAGGTGAGTTGGAAAACACAAAGCTCAAGCTTTTGATAGAGGAAAATGAAAAGAGGAAAAGAGGTGATTCAAACTCTTAAATTTTCATTCAAAGATATCAATTAAGTTTTATTTTATTTTTATGTTTACTATTATTTCTCTTACACCTATGAGTGTTTGGCATTGTGTGTATTTTTGGGCTCATTTTTATACTAGTTTAAATTCATTTTATTAATATATAAAGCAAATAAAATGGGTTTGTGTGTTATTTATATTTATGAAAACCCTAAATGTCATGGGATAGGGCTTTAACCTATCGAGATTTGTCATATCTATGTTTTTTAATTGTTGGTTATGCATCCATGGAAAAACAATAAGGATTGTTGTTTTATTTTTATTATTAGTTTTTTTGTTGGCTGCAATTTGGTTATGGATGACCTTGGAATCATGTCTCAAGGGTTTTTTTTCATTCTAATGAAAAATTATTTTTTATGGGTACATTATTGAATGGGATTTGGTTATTATTATGTTTAAATTATTTGTGTAATCTTTTGATTAGCCTATCAATTCAAGACTACAAAGTTTTTAATGTGATTGCAATCATTTCTTGTGAAAATGGTAAAAAAATAATGAAGTTTTAAAATTAATAATATTGATTATTTAATCATTATGCAATGATTTATGTTGAAGTCAATACTTGACAGTTGGAATTTTTAGTTGTCTTATTAGAAAAAAATATATGGTTGTCTTTTGGGACTATGAGTTGTTTACCTATATGTTATAGGGAGAATGATCAAAAGGCATTCATAAATCATTTGTTTGTTTACCTGGTTACATTAAATCAAGTTATGGGTTATTGTTTTATGACTTTGTGAGTTGAGGATTTTTGTGTTATTGTTGTAAAACTTTGATTTTATTATTCTTTAATAGAAAGTTGTTTAGTTTCAATCTTTTTGATTTATCATTTATTGATATTGAATAACTATGTTATTATTCTAGATTGCCTAGTTTAGCATAATGGTAAATAATTTAAAGGCTGTAGATTATATACAATTGAATTTCATGTTTGTATTCACTAAATATAATGTGAGGTTTAATATGCCAAGCTCAAGGTTATGAGTTTTAGTCTTTTGATTAGGTGCCAAGACATTAATATCTATGAACTAGAATGTGAATGAGTTCTTCTCCTTGTTATATCTAAAGTGATGTGTTTTTCAATTCAAGCTCAAAAATGTTTTTGTCATTATCTTTATCTTTTCCTATCCTACTGCATGGATCCAAAACCAACTAATGATAGGGGCGGTCCAGGGCCACCAATGGGGGGCTCATTAGGACTGGAGAGGTGGGTGTTGGTTGATCTTTAAAATTAGAGGATTGAGATTATGGTTGAATTTATTTTGGATTGCATTTAGATAAACATTTGATAAAAATATCTTATGCAATACATTTTTTTAGATTTGAAAATTGTATTGATTTGTATCTCTCTTGATGATAATATTATTTGATTCTCTAAGTTTATATTTTTTAGTAAGATTGTTTTAATTTGATTATATAAAGGAGTAAATGGTCTATTTTGATGTTAAGTTAATTCATAACTTAATTAGTATAAGTGTTAGTTTTTAGTAACATTATTTCTATCATTATTTGATATATTGATGAGCTTTTCTATTAGTGATATGCATGCATAATAATAGAATGATTATTAGAGGAAAAAGTATGATTACTTGTTATTTTGGTTGTATCTTTTACTAATATTCATTTAAAGGTTTACATGTTAGTGTTGAAACTCTAAAATGATGTTTATTGGAATTATGATTATATAATGATATGATTTTATCTTAAGATTTCAATAGTATATTGTGATTACTTGAATTTGAGATATTTATATTAATTTGTTCAATATTTATTTTATAAAACATTAAAACTTATCATGTCTTAGGTGAGTTATAAGTTGACGTAATATGGTTATTTCTTCATAAAGGTATAATATTATATTATCCAACCAACTTGGCTAGTTATTAAAAGTCTAAAATATTAATAGTTATTATTAAACTATTAAGTTAGTTTGTTATATTGGATCCTAATTGTGGATAAAACATGTTTCATACTCATTAATAAATTAATAAATAAGCATGTACTAATGTGTATTTATCATAATATTCTTCTTAAATTAAGGTGACATGTTGAAATGTTAAAGTAATTGAACTCGGTTTCAATGATAGATACTCTTGTAGATTTGTATGTTTAATTCTTAGTTTGAATGACAATATTGATGTCTTAATAAATAAATTTCACTCAATTTGATCATTTTTTTGTCAAGATTACGTGTAATTTACCAATTGGTAAAGAAATGATAAGATAACTAAATATTTTGGATTGATTTACACCCAGTGTAATTTATGCATGAAACTTAAAGGTCATATTAGACTAGGTGTAATTTACTTATCTTGTTAAAGGAACCAAAATCAATCCAAAATATTAATTTATCTTATCATTGATGAAATTGGTAACTATACCAAATACATTGATGGTGGAAGTGGATTTTATAAAGGTTTACATGTAAAACTTAAACATGGTTATGAAACTCTAAGATAAAGTTAATTTCATACTATTATGAAATGGTTCAATAGGTTTCATGCATATTAACCAAGTGACACATAAGACTTCGAAGTAAGAGTTTGATCTCTATACCAAGGCTTATGAGATGGTTAAATGGCAACTTGTATGAGCTTGATTTGATCATGTTGGTGATGGGATGGCCACTTATGTGGTAACATCCATCATTGAAAAAGTAAATAAGACATGCATAAACTCTAAAAGTGAACATGTGAATATATCCTAAATATGTAATTATTATCATTTCAAGAGTATGAGAATATAATGTAGTGATTCTTACAATGATCATATGGATATCACTATGATACAGTCTTCATTGGTATGAAATCTAAGTGAATAATTTTTTTAAAAATACCTTATATTGTATTGATTTTATAAATAGTCCTCAAAACAATCTCTGGTTGTTATTTGAAGTTTTATAGATCTTGATAAGTCAACCTTAGCAGGATGATTCTTTTGCTGAATTTATTTCTCATTTCACATTTATTTGTTGAACTCTTTTTGGTTTACCCTATGAGGTGCATATTATTTTATGATATGTACATGTACTTAGGTAAGACTATAAGTTGGTAATGGCTCTACTAGAAAGTCCATATAAGAAGTGAATGTAGAGGAGTGTGTGAGTGTATTATTCATACACTGAATTACCCCTATTTGAGTATTAAGTGGATAATTATGTGTATTTTTCTACTAATTTGTTGATTTTTTCATCTTATGATGGTGAGAAAAAGATTTTGTATGGTAGATAATAACCTAGGGATGTGTTAACCCTAGTAGAGGTAGAGGTTGTAGAGCCAATCTTCCTATAAGAGAAGAACCACCCCTTAATAATTAAGGTAGTAATGTAGAGCACCTAACTGTGATGAAAATAATCCAAATGTTAACCAAGAGGTAGTCTTGAATGGGATTATAACTACTTTACATACCTTATAAATCAAGTTGAAACCTAAGAATGCATATTGAACAATGTATAAGGTATTCCACTTGAATAAGTACCCCTTAGATAATAAGGGAAAGGTGGTGAATAGGAACCCAAATAAAACCATGTAAATGTGGTTGATCTTATTATTAAAGGATTGCAAAAAGTTACCACTCCCAAACTTTTTTAGTGATAAATCAAGTGATGTAGTTGATGCATGGTTGGTTAACCTATAGAAATATTTTAACTTGCATAACATACCCTCTAATGTGAAGGCAAAGGTGGATACATATCATATAGTTGGAGTTACAACTCTATGGTGGAATCATCTATGTGCTTTAGAGGGATACCAGCTAATGACTCTTGTCTAGCATACTTTTAAAAGGTAGTTTAGGAAGAGATATCTTAGTTATAATTTCAAAGAATAGAAAATATCTAAATTTAAACTATTAAAGTAAGATGGTATATTAGTAATTGAGTATGAAAATAAGTTTATGAACCTGTTACATCATGTGAATGATATGCATGATGAAGAAACCAAAGTGACCAAGTTTAAGTTGTGATTGAAGAAAATATTGATGCATGATGTCAATATGACCAACCCAAAGACTCTAACTGTTGTCATTAAATCTTCTCATAGGGTAGAAGAGAAAGAGAAAGCTCATCAAAATGTGAGATAATATTCGAAGTAGAATAGATATCAGTCTAGAAGAAAAAATTTATCCCCATCACCCAAAAATATTAAGAAAACTAATTAAAAACATAGATTTACTAGAAGGACCAATGGTTTTAATAAATTTAAGGGGCAAAACAATAATTTCATGAAACATAATTTTTCTCAGACTAGAACTTATATGAAAATTCAAATCTAAGGAAGTCAAAATGTACCTACCATGGGGGCAAACACCATTCCTATATAACCTCATAGGAATATAGTGTCTTGGGAATGTGTTGATAATCATTATTGCAAGGGTTATCTAAAACTACAACTAGGATAATCATCCAACCATAGAGTATATGCATTTATTGACAATCATAATGTGGATTACCAACCACTCATGTTGAGATTATAGGTAAATTAAATAATTTTTCAATTTCTATTATAGTTGATTCAAGTGCAATAGATAGTTTTATCTTAAGGTTGTCAATAACTATAAATTGAATCATATGACATTAATAAAATGTTGGGAGGTCAAATTTGGTACATGTAATAGGGTAATAGTATACAAATATCTTGAACAAATAGTGTTAGAATTAGGGATTTTTTAGATAAAAAATAATCTATTTTTAGCTCCTCTTGGATCTTATGATTTAATTTTTGGAATGGCATGGTCAAAATAACATAAAGATATCTTGGACTAATATAATAAACTAATAAAATGTTATGATGAATTAGGAAATAAAACATAAATTCAAGGTTTACCTAAGTCTAAAATATGTAAGCTTCTATCAACTTTACATCTAAAAAAGGAAATATGAAAGGGATACAAATTGTGTGTTGCTTAGATGTAGAAAATTGCACTTGAAAGTGAAACTGCTTATAAAGAGTTTCCATTTTTGAAGTAATTTTTTGATGTTTTTTTGAAGAATTAACTGGATTTCCTCCTTGAAGTGATTTTGATTTTTTTATTTATACAATTCTAGGGTTAACTCCTACATTGATAACAACCTACCACATGAACATAGCTAATTTTTAGGAACTTAAGGTTCAATTGCAAGAGTTGTTAGAAAATGATAGCATTAGGCCAAGTGTGTCTCCTGGGGTGCACCTATGGTCTTTGTGAAAAATAAGGATGAGAATTTGATATTATGTGTTGACTACCACATGCTCAATAAGTTTAAAATAAAAAACTATTATCCTTTACTAAGGATAGATGATTTGTTTGATCAAATGGAGGATGCAATTGCCTTTTCTAAGAAGACTTGAGATCAAGCTATCATTAGATAAGAATCAAGTAAGAGAACACACATAAAACTAATTTTCATAGTTATTATGAACATTAAAATTTTATGATAATTCCATTTGGTCTAACTAATGTGCTTGCTACATTTATGAATCTAATAAATAGTGTATTTAGAGTTTTCTAGACATGTTTTTTATAGTCTTTCTTGATGACTTACTGATATATTCTAAAAATGAAGATTAACATGAGAAACACTTGTGTTTACATCTATAAGTTTTAAGGAAGCATAACTTTCTTTAAGTTATCTAAATATGCCTCTTATCAATCCAAGATTCATTATTTGGGTCAAATAATTTCTAAGGATGGTATTATTGTGGATCCAGCCAAGATTAAGGCTATCCAATAATGGTATGTTCCTAAAAATGTACATGTAGTACATAGTTTTATGGAATTAGCTAGCTATTATAAAAGATTTATGTAAAGTGTTTCTAGATTATCCAATCCAATAACTTTCTTACAGTACAAGTGTAAGAAGTTCATTTGGACATCAGAATGTGAGCAAGATTTTTATAAGCTTAAAGATTTGTTAACAAAAATATCTATACTTATTACACCAAAATCAAATGGAAATTTTTTAATCTAGTATGATGCATCCAAAGAAGGCTTTGGTGGTGTGTTGACACGGGAGGTAAGATGGTGGCTTATGAGTCATGAAAACTTAAAGAACATGAGAAAAATTATACTACTCATGACCTTGAACTTGATACTATTGTATATGCACTTAAGTAATAGAAAAAATTTATATTGGAAAAATATTTAAATTCAAATATGATCATCATATCCTAGGATACTTGTTTTCTTAGGATGATCTAAATACACACTAGTGTAGATAGCTAGAATTTCTAGGTGAATTTGATACGAATATTACATATGTGAAAAGTAAGGAGAATTATGTTGTTGATGCCCTCAATTGACACATGTATCTCATTACCTTATATATTTTTCATAATAATTTTATAATTAAAATTTAATAGCATCAACATTCTAATGAATTATGCCATATGGTAAGTGTAGGTTTGGTTGATGAGCCTAAGAAAATAAAATCATGTTTTTTATTGATTATGATGGCTTAGTTAAGCACAAAACTAGAATTTGTGTCTAAATCACATGATTTATAAACTTTTCTATTAAAATAGGTACATAAAACACCTCATTTTTCTCATTTAGGTGTCACAAAGATGACACATGAGATGAAAAGATTGTATTATTAGCCTAGTTTGAAACATGATGTTGCTAACTTTGTGGCTAAATGCTAAGAATGTTATCATGTAAAAGTTAAAAATTTCCATCCAATAGGACTATTATATCCTCATAATGTTCCATAAGGTAAGTAGGCTAATATTTCAATTGATTTCATAGATAGTTTTCTAAAGTCTCGAAGAAAAAATGATACTATTTTGTTTGTAATAGATAAATTTATCAAAGTTGGGCATTTCATTATTGAAAATATAATTGCTAATGCATATTTGTTTGTTGAATGATTTGTGAAAGAAATAATACAATTACATGGCATGCCAAAAATCATTATCTCTGATAGACATAATTGTTTTACTTCAATATTTTAGAAACATTGACTACTAATTTTGGAATAAGATTAAATTTTAGTTCCTCTTACCACCCAAAAATAGATGGTCACATATAAAGGCTTAATATTGTAAAAGACATGCTAAGGATGTATGTAATGTATCAATAATATAGATGGGAAGATTATTTACACTTGATTGAATTTGATTACAATAACACATATCTTTTTGTGATTAAAATGGCTCCATTCAAAGCTCTATATGGGTGTAAATGTAGTACTCCATTTAGTTTGAAAAGTTTAGAAAATAGAACTATTTTTGGTCCTCATGTTTTATAAGAATTTGATAGACAAATGGAAATCATACGATAAATATGAAAGACGCATTTGATGGATCGAAAAGTTATGCAGATTTAAATAATTTACCATGGGAATTTGAATTAGGTGATAAAATTTTTCTATGTTTTTAATCGTATACAAGTTCAATAATGTTTGTAAAATCTTTCAAACTAGCTCCTAAATTTGTTGGAACCTTTAAAATTTTAGAGAAAAATAGTCTTATTTCCTATCAACTAGCCCTTCCCCCTTTTCTATCCAAGATTCATGTGTTTTTTATGTTGCATTATTGATAAAATACATAATTGATCCTTCTCATATCATGGTTGGACTCATCTTTAAGTTTTAGAAGAGGAAAATATGTAGTTGGAACTAGTGGGGATCCTAATCATCATAGTGTTAAACTATGAAATCATGAGATTTCTCGAAATTTGACCCCAATGGGATCCTTTATTTGAAAGAAGTTCCACTTGGGAAGATGAAATTATTTTTAGATAACACTATCCTTGGCTAATTTAGTTATTGGGATGGATCCTTTTCAAGTGGGGGAGGATGTCACAACCCTATATATTTGACACTTAATACTTTTTGATAGGGTTGTTTTATGATTCAACTGATGACTATTCATGCTTATACATTATGTTATATTTTTGATGTTTATGATGTGATTCATCTAAATGATTTGTGGTTCATTTGTTTGATGAGATGTTGTTTCATTGAGATATTGATGTTGTTGTGAAATTTTTTAGTGACACTTGATTATTAAATGCTATTATGAATTATGTTAAGTGGATTCAATATATGATGAATTTTAATTGATTCAGTTATATTACTTAATGAATTTATTATTGTCTTGTCTAGATACTACTGATGGTCTATTTTGTGACTACAGGGACATGTACAATGAGTTAGGTTGCTTACAAATCTTGACAACTAGATAGGGTAGTGAATTCGAAATAAATTGAATAAAGTTTAAAATGATTATGAGATTTTATTTATTACTAAGTCATTTTATAAGTTGCTTTCAGTTGGTCGACTGGCATGATTTTTTCTAGGTATTGTTTGAGTCAATTAAATTAGTCATGAATGTTCAAGTTATGTTGTTTTTCTATTTTATTTCTAAGTGCTACTAGCATATTTACTTATTTAACTCAGTCTTAGTCTTTGAATGCATGTGTTTCATTTTTCTCCTAGATCTATTGACTCTAGAATTGGTGGTAAGAGTATATGACTAAGTCTTAGTCAAAGACTTGACTAGACCTAGGCAAGATAGATAAAAGGGCCATGATCCACATAGGGCTTACATTAGTTGGTTTTTTTAATTGTCTCTTAGACTTTAGTGATGGAATTAACTCATTTTACGAGGGTGTAGGGGTCAAGAGACTTCTATTTGCTTATATTTATTTTATTTGGTTATTTGATTCCATTTTAGAACCCTAGTTTGGAGGGGGAAACTGTATCAAAAAAAAATTATGGCCGCCATTAAGGGTTTAATAAAAATAATGGTCATTATGGCCTAGAGTTTTTCATAGAGAATGCCATTGCAGTCATGGCTCTATTTATTGATCATGAGGGGAGATTTATGTGGAGATTTTTTAGGGGTTTGATCTTATTGAGGTGAGATATAAAAACAAAAGCTCATGCTTTTGGTAGAGGAAAACAAAAAGAAGGAAAAACTTGATTCAAACTCTTGCATTTTCATTCAAAGTTGTCAAGTAAGTTTTGTTGTTTTATGTTTATTGTTATTTCTTTTACACATGCAAGTGTTCGACCTTGTGTGTATTTCTAGGTTCATTTTTATACTGATTTAAATTCCTTTTATTAGCTTACAAATTTAAAAATATATGGGTTTATGTGTTATTTATATCCATGAAAACCCTGAATATCATGGAATGGGGTTTTAATCTATCAAGGTATGTTGGTTATGTGTTTTATTTTGTGGTGATTATGTAGCATGGAAAAATAATAAAGACTATTATTTTGTTTTTATTATCAAGGTTTTCTTTTTTATTGCAATTTAGTTATGGATGACCCTTGAATCATGTCTTAAGGGTTTATTTTTCCATTTAAATTTTAAAATGATTTTTATGGGTACATTCTTGAATGGGATTTGGTTATTATTACATTTTGATTATTTGTGTAATAATTTACTTAGCATGTTGATTCAAGGCTTTAAAGTTTTTAATCTAATTGTAATTATTTCTTGTGAAAATGTTAAAACAAATAATGAATGTTTTGACTTTAAAATATTGATTGTTTTATCATTATGTTATGATTTTTGTTGAAGTCAATAATTGACTATTGGAATTCTTAGTTCTATATTATTATTATTATTATTATTATTATTATTATTATTATTATTATTATTATTATTATTATTATTATTATTATAATATTGGGATTGTGAGTTGTTTACCTATGTGTTATAGGGAGAATATTGGCAAGGTATTCATAAATCACTTGTTTATTTACCTGGTTGCATGAATTTGAGTTTTAGGTTATTCTTTTATGACTTTGTGAGTCAAGGATTTTTTAGCTATTATTTTAAAACTTATATTTTATAATTATTTAATAGCAGGTTATTAAGGTTTGATCTTTTTAATTTATCATTAATTGATATTGAATAATTGTATTCTTATTCTAGATTACCTGGTTTAGCATAATGAAAAATAATTTAAAGGATATAAAATATATACAATTAAATTTCATGTTTGCATTTACTTTAATTTAATGTGAGGTTTAAAATTCCAAGCTCAAGGTTATGAGCTATAGTATTTTGATTAGGTGCCAAGACATTAATCTCTATGAACTAGAATGTGAATGAGTTCTCCTTTTTATATCTAAGTTTAAGTGTTTTTCAAGTCAAGCTCAAAATTATTTTTATCATTGTCATTTTCTTCACCTATCCTACTACCTAGATCCACAACCAACTAATGGTTTGGTTTTTCTAGGGCCACCAATGGAGGGCTTATTGTGATTAGAGAGGTGAATGTCAATTCATCTTGCAAAATAGAGGATTGAAATTATGCTTGAATTTATTCAGGTTGTATTCAAATGAACATTTGATAAAAATCTCTTATGTAATACAAATATTTTAGATCTGATACTTATATCAATTTGTCTCTCTTAATGATAATATGATTTTATTCTCTGAATTAATATTTTTAGTGAGATTGTTTACTTTGATTACATAAAGGAGTAAATGGTTTTTTTTATGTTAAGTGAATTCTTAACTTAATAAGTCTAAGTGTTGCCTTATATTAGCATTATTTTCTATCATTATTTGATATATTAATGAAATTTTCTATTAATGATATGCATGAACAATAATATAATGATTATTAGAGGAAAAAGTATGATTACTTGTTATTTGGGTTGTAGCTATTACTAATCTTCATTTAAAGGTTTAGATGTTAGTGATGAAACTCTAAAATGATGATTATTGGAATTACGATTATGCAATGATATAATTCTATCTTAAGATTTCAATAGTATATTGTGATTACTTGAATTTTAGATATTTATATTAATTTATTCAAGATTACTTTTGGAAAAAATTAAAACTTATCATATCTTAGGTGAGTTATAAGTTGACATAATATTGTTATTTATTTATAAAGGCAAAATATTATCTTGACCAACCAACTTGGCTAGTTATTAAAAATCTAAAATATTAACATTTTTTTTTATCAAATTATTAAGTTAGTTTGTTATATTGGATCCTATTTTGGATAAAGCATGTTTGATACTCATTAAAAAATTAATAAATAATCATGTAATGATGCAGATTTGTCATAATATTATTCTTAAATTAAGGTGACATGTTAGGAATGTTAAAGTAATTGAACTTGGTTTCAATGATGGATAGTCTTGTATATTTATATGTTTAAGTCTTAGTTTGAATTACAATCTTGACATCTTAAAAAATAGCATGCACTCAGGTTTAGCATTTTGTTTGTCATTCCTAAATATGAATCATTTGTAGGATTTATGGCAATAAACCATCTTTTGTAAACAACTAAGATGAATTAAGTAACGTTAAATTTCATAATGGATAAGGTGTAATATATTTATCTTTTTAAAATAACCAAAATCAATCCAAACAATTTGCTTATCTTATCATTGATGCAATCGGTAACTATACCAATTACATTGATGGTGGAAGCAGATTTTATAAAAGTTCACATGAAAAACTTAATCATGTTTGTTGAAATATTAAGATAAAATGAATTTCATACTATTATGATATGGTTTGTTAGTTTTACTAATCTTCATTGAAAGGTTTAGATATTAGTGTTAAAACTCTAAAATGATGTTTATTAGAATTATGATTATACAATGATATGATTTTATCTTAAGATTTCAACATTATATTGTTATTAATTGAATTTGAGATATTCCTATTAATGTGTTCAAGATTAATTTTGGAAAACAATCAAACTTAGCATATCTTAGGTTAGATATAAGTTGACATGATATAGTTATTTATATATAAAGGAAAAATATTATATTATCTAAGCAATTTGGTTGGTTATTAAAAGTCTAAAATATTACAAGTTTTTTTTATCAAACTATTAATTTAGTTTGTTATATAGGATCATATTGTGGATAAAACATGTTTGATACTCGTTAACAAATCAATAAATAAGCATGTCATGATGTGGATTTATCATAAGATTTTTATTGAATTAAGATGACATGTTGGAATGTTAAAGAAATTGAACTCAGTTTCAATGATGTATATTCTTATAAATTTATATGTTTGAGTCTTAGTTTGAATATTATCTTGACGCCTTAAAAAATAACTTTCACTCAAGTTGATATTTTTGTTTGTCATTCCTAAACATGAATAATGTCTAGGATTAATGGTAATAAATCATCTCTTACAAAAAACTAAGATAAATTAAGTAAAATTAAAGGTCATATTGGACCAGGTGTTAATAATTTATCTTATTAAAAGAACCAAAATCAATCCAAAATATTTGGTTATCTTATCATTGATTCAATTGGTAACTATACCAATTACATTGATGGTGGTAGTGGATTTTATAAAGCTTCACATGCAAAACTTAAGCATGTTTGTTGAAACATTAAGATAAAATGAATTTCATACTATTATGATATGGTTCATTGATATTGCATGCATATTAACCAAGTGATGTATAAGACTTAGAAGTAAGGGTTTTATCTCTATACCGAGGCTTATGAGATGGTTAATTGACAACCTATATGAACTTGATTTGAGTCTGTTGGTGATGGGATGACAACTTATATGGGGACATACATAATTGTGGAACTAAATAAGATGTGCCTAACCTCTAATAGTGAACATGTGAATATAACCTAAATCTATAATTATTTTCATTTAAAAAGTATGAGAATATAGTGTAATGATTTTTACAATGATCATATGGATCGCACTTTCCTATGGTCTTCATTGGTACCAAAACTAAGTGAATTATTTTGTTAAAAATACCTTACATTGTATTATTTTGGAAATAGTCCTCAAAATAATGATTCTATATTATTTGAAATTTTGTATATTTTGCTAAATCAAGCTTATTATGATGATTATTCTACTAAATTTGTTTCTCCTTTCACATTTATTTGTTGAACTCTTTTTGGTTTACCCTATGAGGTGTAGAGTGTTTTATGGTATGTACAGGTACTCTAGTAAGACTATAAATTGGCAATGGATCTACTAAGAAGTCCAAATAAGAAATACATAGAGAGGAGTGTGTGAGTTTATTGTGCATACACTGACCTACCCCTATCTTAGTACTTAGTGGATAATTATTTCCTAATAGTGTCATTAGTGATTTATAACTCAGTCTAGTTCTTGTGTCGGCTATAACATAGTTATGAGTCTAATTATGTTTTTCATGTTAGTTTTCTTTGGAATCCTTGTATTTTAGTTACTTTATCTTGGTGTTTGAGTTTTTTTGGGTTATTACAATCATTATGGAAGCACATGATGTAGTATTAGGAATACATAATTCAAATGAAAGAATTGCAAGGAGAATATTATTACCAGGCCTATGGGAACCAATGATGTTTAAATATGCACATAAATGTAATAACCACAAATTTATTTTTTATAATAGAGAGATAAATAACTATGGTACAAATTTTTAATCAAATTTTCACACAAAAATATGTAATGAGTTCCATAACTGCATCATAGCCAACATAGGAACTAAACTAAATCCATAAATTAACAATGACTTTTTTAGGAAGCATTTTTAACCACTTAGTATTTATATAGAAGTGGGTTAGTGTCAAAAAACTCACTCATATATATTCACATACTTTAATTTGACCTTCCTAGTAAATTTATCACTAACTTATACACTTACCCAAGTACCTGCACAGGATATAAAATAATCGATACCTCAATGGGTAAATCATAAAATTTTAGCAAACAGCTATAGGAAGTAAAAAAAAATCAATATAAGAATCATCATAATATTCTTACATAATCAAGATATACCAAACTCACATGAAATGAGCAATGGTTAAGAAAATGACTATTTACAAAAGCAATGCAAAGTTTTGGAATGTTTAACAAAAAACAAACCTACATAGGTTGAAGCAAACATCATCATAATAGGTAACTTAGGGTGATTAGAATACTAGTTAATTATTTTATCATAGGAATAAGTTTACCATGAAATCCTATCTAATTAAGAGAGAGTTCTTTAGCTTTTAATATATTTCAACAATCATGTTTATGTTCCATTTTGATTAAATTATCCATTTCTCATGGTAGGTTTAGTCTTGAGGCCTTAGACTGATTGGTCAAGTCAAGACATGCATTAATTATTTATCTTAATTAATTTATTTAGACCTTATACTATGTATACTATGTTGTGCATGCACAACTTCAAACATTTAATGTTTTAATTTCCTCATGAGTTACAAAGAAATCTATGTGCTTATATTAAGTTTACTAGTTATCCTTTTTCACTTTAGTGAATTAAATATCATCTTAGATCCATGTCTTTTAGACTAAGTGTTTTTCAAAGATAATTCCTTAAATCTTAGAACATTTTTCCTTCTTTCCTTCCAAGGAATAATTGCCAATTCTAGCTTAATGATTAAAACTCAAGTCATTAACCTTTCACAATTCCTAGCCATTTTATAAAATAGAAAAACTTGTTTTTTTTCCAAAAATCATTTCCAAGTGAATATTGGATGTTCCTCAATCCCATCATGCTTCCATTGAAATAACCATAATAATTTAAGACACTGAATTACTTATCCAATTACAATCTTTATTTTAGGTTAACTTTCTTAGCCTATAATATGTAAGAACTTAGTACAATCTTAATTATTACTTAGTTTACAATTGATCAAACCAACACTTCCAATTTAATTTAATAAGGTTTTCATAATAGTTCCTTCACTTAATAGGGATTCCATTTTAATAATATTTTACAAATTACAAAGAGATTCTCATAACTCAAACACTTTGCTTAACATGTTGAACATATTTGTATTTAATTATAAAACACAACATCATAATTTCAAATGATTATGTTCTTAATAATACTTTAAGAAAGTATTGGACTTAAATAACCTTTTGAAAGTCCTTAAAAATAATCTTAATAAAGAATATATCTTCATATATGTAGATTTGGATAGTTCAAGGTAATTCTAAAATATTTATATAGACTAAAGGAAATAGGTCACAATTATTATGATTAATAAATATTTTAAATTTTACATGAAGTATATCAATTATACTTTATACATAGCATAAATTTTCCACTTATTGTTCATATAAATTAACCCAATGTTCACATATTGCCAAGTAAATGAATCTCTTATCTTTAGTTAAAAGAGTTTAAGTTATCAAAATAATAACCAACTAACTTAGCACCATCTATAGGAAATTTTAAGGCTAATAGTATTCATTAGTCTTAAGAACCTTTAATTCTTCATTCATACTTTCCTATATAATAACATATAACTAAATGAACTTAATAAAATCATGCAAAGAGATGCATCTCCATTCTCAATTTATGCATAACTCTACGAAGACTCAATTATGAATATACATACAAAAAAAACATTCAATCCCAATAATATAAAATTGAGAAGTTCCAAATGTCACAATGAATATTCATAATTCATATATATAATGACAACCTAAAGAATTATTTGATGATTTAAAATATCAAACTCAAATCATAATCATAAGTCCACTTGCATACACTAATTTAATTATCCAAATTAAACATAACATTAATATTACATCACATAACTGATAAACATGAATATAATTAAATAAGTTAATTATACAATAATAAACCATCTCATTTTACAATCAATATTATCAATATCTCAAATCCTGAAGAAGTACAAGAAGCAATCTTCTACATGCAAATCCAATGAAACAAAAACCCACCTCCCCAGTCTTAATGATCCCTACCATAAATGGCCCTAGACCACCCCATCCATCATTTGTATGTGAATACAAACATATGAGAGAAGTTATTCAAGTAAATAGTGATTTATGAGATTGATTTAATAAAACTAACTAATGAAAACATTCAAACAACATTGTTTACATTCTTGGTTAACAACATTAACATCTTTATAGTTATTCATCCTGATAAAGCTCATGTTAGAGATTTATAATACTAAATATTAAGAGTTAAATCCATGGTTTTACACCTATAATCCCCAATCATTTGTTAGGGTATAGCACCCAAAATAAATGTAATTGTATTATTGTTGATAATATTGAATACAACTAATATTCTTTAAATATTTCTATTTAAGTAAAATGAACTTAAATGACTCAAATTGCTTTTGATAATCAAACTAAACAAGATACTCCAAATAACATAGAAAAACTTCAAGAATAAGATTATTAAACTTACAATAATCTTAAATTTCAACTCAAGTAACCACACCAAATAACATAAAGCTCCAGGTCAATGTTGACCAAAAGAGACTTTATCAACTAAAAAGAAAGATTTAAATGTCATTATGAACTGTCATGATATAAACAATATAATGAAATAATAACTATATGAAAATTTAAAATGACTAATAATCATGATATATTTTAAATCATATAATCCAAGTCAACCAAACATGACTAAAAATAAAATCAAAAGATCAAATCAAGATTATCTCAAATAAGTCAAAATGCTTTATAATGATAACAATCATAGCCTAGCCATATGAATTTTAAAAATCCATGCAACAAAATAACAAAAAATGCTATTTTATACAAACCCTAATGTCAATTTATACCCCTAATGAATACTCAAAAACCTCATAGTTTTCTTCCATGACTGCAGCCTAGAAATGCATAAGTTTGTTTTAACAAAAACAACGTAGAATAACAACTTCAATATATATCTAAAGTTTTAAAAATCATAATAGAGATTTTAAATCGATAATAACCCATTAAATATACATAGTCATAGACTAAAAATGGCCTTAACAAATATAAAAATGAGTTTCCATAAAATAAAATGAATTTTGACATAACATTAACCTAGAAAATACCAATTGTATGCTTGGTTGAGCCATAATGGCTTTAAAAATCCTTTTTTTATAAAAATAAATATAAAAAAAGACTTGAAATCAAAACCTACAGACTTTATTTCAAATTTAAAATCTTTCATAAACAATATTTTAGCAAGCTGCATAATAAATAAAAGGCTATGTTCATTTTCACTAAAAACCCAATTCAAAACCAACAAGACTGAACCATAAAAAACATATGATTTAAGTGCAATACTTACTTGGATTCTAGTCAGAAAGAATTCAAAATAATGATGAGTTTTTTTTCACAAACTTCCAATCTTTTTCTTTTTGAATTTAAGACTAGTTGACCCATTTAATATAACTATGAACTAAAAGAAAACTCAAAAAAAACACTTACATGTTTGTCAAGATAAATGAATCAATATATTTCAAACTCTGTAAGAATCTCATGCAATTAACTAATTCTATTTTCCCCTTAACCACCATGCCCAAATTCTAGTACAGTTTTCCCAAGTAAAGGGCATCTAAATGACAATGCAAAAATGTCCAATCAAGAACCTTAAAAGGGTTAGAAGAGTCTCGAATCCCATGCTTTGACTGGTGAGTTAATGCCACAAGCCAAATTCAAAAACAAAACAACATTTCAAACTAATGTCATACCCATGGTGGGTCATGGCCCTCATTTACCTAGACAAGCCAAACTAAGACTTAGTCTTAACAATAATGCATGCCAATAATAATTTCACCTAAAAACATCCCTCCATTAAATTAAACCAATTTACCAAGATAATTCAAAATGTTAAATTGCATTTAACCATAATCAATTATTAATATCATTAAAGTAAATTTGAAATGGATTGTGATAATGTTTGATGTCACTAAAGAGTCAAACAAAAACCAAGACTCAATAGCAAGTAAAATAACATTTAATGACCAATACAATGATGAAATCAATAAATCAATAAACAATATGAACAACATTAAGGACCAAGAATAACCAAGATGATCTAAATAATAATAATAATAACATAGTCGATATGACTAATACATTCTAATAAAGTTGACAAGTGTTGACTAGTTCAAAGAGTCAAAATCAACTAAGCAGACCAATGATCAAACAAGAAATCAACACTAAATTAAGACTTAAGTCAATAAAGCATTCACATCAAATAAAATATGAACACTTAACAATTAAGTCAAGCTTATAAAAGTGACCCAAAACAAAATAATAGTCAAAACTCAATTTTTTGAAATTTTAAGTTCACTATTTCTTTTCATTCGCTTTCTCAACCTCACTCAACTACTCAAAGTCACATTCAACCTAGCTCATATCATGTACCTACAGTGATAACATACCATCAATAGCATATGTACTATATAAGAGTAATAAATGTAATAACATCATTAAATATAATAATATAATTGGATCAAATAATGAATAAGTAACTCATTAAGCATGAAATATCCAATGCTATAATGAAATTACATAACAACTATCTCATAATATCCATTTAATCACTCACAGATCAAAACATAAAAATAGATCAAATAATAGATAATAGAACTGTATCACAAAAGTAAAAATTAAATAATCATGTTCTAATAGTTCATAACCAAAACCATAATCAACAAGTGAAATAAATGCATCAAAATAAGGTCCTGATAATAAACATACATAGATTTTTGATAGTTTCCAAAGGGTATGAAAACCTAACACACGAGATGAAATTCTACTTTGCACATTAATAGCACTAGTCTTATTTGAGATCAATAATTAACTTTATTGGGCCAATTAAACAAACCTCATGAAGAAACAATGCTCAATTTATAATAATAGGGATAGAGTACCTAATAATATGGGCAGAGGCCATACCTACTAAGGAATGTATAGAAATTATTGTCACAAAATTTTTATATGAGAATATTATTACTAGATTTGAATGTAAGCTTATTATTATGAGTGCTCAAGGAGAACATTTTATAAACCATACAATTTCAGATTAATCCCTATCATCCTCAAGAAAATGGTATAGTGAAGGCATTGGAAAAGGTTTTAACCAAAGTATATAATGTGGAGACAATAGATTGGGACACTATAATACTTATGGTACTTTGGGTTTACCATACATTGTATAAAAACCTTACCAATATTTATCCCATTCAACTAGTAAATGGATTAAAATCAATTGTGCCTATTGAATATATTTTATTAAGTTTAAGACTGATGGAGACATTCAAACTAAATGAAAAATAATCTTTAAAATAAAAATTGGTAAAATTATAAAAATTAAATGAAATAATATTTATACTATCCTATACTCAAATGCAATAGAAAATAATAATAAAATCTTGTCATGATCAAAATACAAAAAAATGAATTTTAAGTAAATGATAAAGTATTTATATATGATAGTAAGTACAAAATCCAAGTAAACTAGAAATAACATGGTTAGGACCATATATAATGGAATAAATTTTAGATTTTGGAACCATACGGTTACTTAGATTCTGGAATAAATGTGGACAAAAACAAAAAATACTAAGACTAAAAAAAATTAAAAAGTGAAAAACTAATTTTGAAAAAAATAATTTTGTAAAAAAATAATATAAAAGTAGGAAAAATATTTTTAAAGGAAAAAGGTATAAATAAAATTACCCCAAAGATAAAAATATAAAGAAAATAAAGGAGAAATAGATAATAAAACTACCATTAAAATTTAAAATTTGTAAATGATAGTTTAACGAAGAAGGAAAATTAAAACTAGCCAACAATGTTCTCCTTGAATAAGAGTTAATACACATTTGGTTTATACACAAAGTTAAATTTACATGAATTATTTGAATATGATGATCAATTAGGTTGTGAAAAAACTAGTGGTTGGTAATAAAATTAAATAGATTATCAAAAGATGAATGTGTAATGTAAAATATGACGTTAGGATAACATGAACAAAATGAAAAATGAATAAGTAAATAAAATAAACTAGACCCAAAAAAAAAATTTGGGTAAATACATAAAACCCTCTATGATAATGACAATCTATAGAAATTTCCTTTGAAAAATAGTATAGAGTGATGAAACCCTTAAGGAATGTGAAAGAATGGAGTTACCCTAGAGTTGGTTCAAGTTTCACAAATTATAAAAAGTGAATTGTTTTGAATTTATCCTATTAGGATTATTTAGATTTGTCTCAAGGATGAGACATGGTTATAAAAGCCATAAAAATATTGGTAGGGTTTTTTAATAGAAGATATGAGTCACAAGGAATCATCATGGAGAATCCCAATTTACCTTAAAAACATAAATATTCCCTAGGATGATGAGACAAAGGCTTCTATTGATTTAGACAACATGATAAGATCTAGGAATCCATGATAACAATATAAACACTATCCTAAGAAGTAGTACTTTTTAAAAATACATGACCATTAAATTGTATATGTATCTTATCTATATTTATATGAAAGTATTATAATAGAGATAACATTTAAGAAAAAATAAATAGAGAGAAAATATACATAATAATGTAATAGAGTGGAGGTATAGAGTAAAGAGATGTAGAATGTGATAGATGATTTATGATTAAATATATGACTAAGAGAGATAGAGTAAGAAATATTTGTGTTCTATATAATTTTTATGTGTATGAATGCACCTACTTAAAAATATTATTGAATAATAAAATTTTAATATTGACTAATATTTTTTAGTAGGTATATTCATACTAACCTCTGCATTACATTAGGTCTAATTAAAATCATTTCAAAATTCATAAAATATATAACCAAGTTTCCTATTTTATTTCAACATGTTGACTTAGAAATAAATGGACGTAGTGGTTATATGGCCCTACATATAGTGGTTTGAGAGTACTACACTATGATGTTAATAAGACTAGTGCTAATATTTTCTATAAGGTTAGGCACAAATAGTCGAGTAAAGATGATAATTCTCAATCAAATTAAATAAGTTGATTGTATGTTTGACTTATGTGGGTTTTATGACCCTATTTTTTACTATATATAAGAACTTGTGTGTGTGTGTGTGTGTGTGTGTGTGTGTGTGTGTGTGTGTGTGTGTGTGTGTGTGTGTGTGTGTGTGTGTGTGTGTGTGTGTGTGTGTGTGTGTGTGTGAGAGAGTAAAATATGGGTTTTGGTTTGTACTACATTTTTTTATGTGTTGATGTGTATATATTTATTTTGTGTTTTTATTTCAATTTTCTAAGTGTTTAGACATATGTTTTGTCTAATAATTAATAATAGCATGTTATGAGAAATAAAAAATGTAAAGCATATGGTCATAAGGAAATGAAACAAGCATGACATGTAATTTTTATAATAATATAGATACACCTAGCTTAAAATAAAATATGTATGCATTTAATATATAGGTAAACAAGTGGGAGCATTATCTAATAATATGATTTCAAGTGGACTAATAAAAATATAGAATCATTATATGTTGTCTTGTATAATTTTTAATATGTGGAAGTGGATCATCCATATTAAATAGGTGATCATCATGAAGTCTAATGTATTGATATTTATCATTATAATAAATAAAAATTCTCTATACAATATTTAGAGTGGTAGGTGATGATTACTGAATTTTTTATGATGATTCTATAATATCCTCATTATTATGTGTTTTATATGATACCCATTCTTGAGATACAACCT
Source organism: Torreya grandis (assembly GCA_037957365.1). NCBI lineage: Eukaryota > Viridiplantae > Streptophyta > Pinopsida > Cupressales > Taxaceae > Torreya > Torreya grandis. The sequence continues at coordinate 629,876 of JARHVA010000317.1, read as the reverse complement.
TATCCATATGATCATGGGATGTTCTTCTTCAATTTTAGTTGTTCTATCTTTTAAAATGTAAACATTATCACCTTAGAAATAAAATGTAATATGATCATGAGCTTTATTAAATTTTCATTAATAAATTTTAGCTAAGGAGTTCCTAATATTATAATTTGTTTAAGTAAGTTTGTCTAAATGTAAAAATTAGTAAAAAAATGTATTGGAATCAAGAGATATAAGCAATTCAATGTAACCCAAAGTGAAATGCATTGGTAAATGAATCTTAGTTAGTTGAATAATGTCATGCCTAAGAGATATAAGAAGATTAATACTAAAAATATTAGCTTGAATAGTGTCATTGATTATGATATTTTTTTATTTTTTTATACGTAAGAATTAATGACCAAAGGTTTCATAATTGAAACATAAGTCTTTTTTGGGGCATTGGAAATATTATTCAGGACATATATTTTTTTATAATATATTTGATGAGTTCTGAATTGTTCCTAGGAATTTTAGGTATCTTATAATTAGGAAAGGTAAATATGAGTCATAGGTATGAAAATTTTATACCATGTTACTAAGGAGATTTTTAAATGGGTGTATGAAAATAAAAATTTGAAAAATAACTTGTGACATCCTTGTTTTAGTTTATTGTGGTCAACTATCATGAGAGAAAAAAATGAGGTGACCTATATGATTAAATTTTTATGATATAGGTGAATATTTTCATGAATAAAGGGGTATAATAAAAAAATAAAAAATACAAAGGACATTTACATAATAGTGGAAGGAAATATATGACAACTATTTTAGTAATGAAGGTCTATGGTAGTAAATATTCACCAAAAAATTGAAGTGGTGGAATGATTGATGATTGATAATGCAAGTCTTATTATCATATTAAAGTTATTGTAAAACATTGATAAAAAAATGTTATTAGATGGGACCTTAAAATGAATAAAATGTTATGCATACATTATGATTCTCATAGGAAAATTTTATTCATATTAAAGATATTGTATGATATGAAAATATAAATATAAATATTTTAGTCAACCAATTATACATAAGATGAGGTTATATATTAAGTTGATAATTAAAATTGATTATATGTGAAACATATTGAAATGCCATGCATATTCTTAGCCAAGGAATTATCCCATACTCCAAGGTGAAATTAACTCCAATTCATATATACCATTGCATATACTTTTATAATTTTTCAATATTGGATTATGGTTTAAATACACTTTCTAGATCTAGATAACCAAAACATGCATTCATTCAGACCCATTTCCATCAAGATCAATAAATCATTTCTAATTAATGGCATACAATGATGATAAAATAAATAAGGGCCTTATTGGGCCTTTATTCTTTCCATATAACATAGATGAAGTTGCCATCTGACATAGATTAAGTTGTTGTTAGGGTGTGGAGCTAAAAGCTTCAACTATTTGCAGACATGCAGAAGAAAGGTTGCTGAAGAACCAGAAGAACCGGCATCGGCAGCATGACTGACGTCGGTCAGATGCAGTGCAGAAGGCAACCGGCGACGGCAGATAGTCGGCTGATGTTGGCAGCACCAGGCAAGCAGGGACTGGCGTCAGTCGCCTGTGTGTTCCAGAACTGCTGTTGACGAACAGTCAGTTAAGTGAAGCGAGTGTTTGCATGTCAAATGACTAATTATAGTCACGAGTTGCATGTCTAATTATTGTAGTTAGATTTATATTTTTGTAACCATGGGATTTTATTTAAAGACCCATGAGGCATGTATTGTAATTTTTAAGAAGGCAAGTAAAAGCATTGAAGCAAGCAAGGTCAAGGAGATCAGCTGAAGCATTCAAGGAGGGATAATAACTCAGGCTATAGAGTTGTTTTGGTTGAGCAAGAGAGAGAGAGGGAAGAAGGTCTTGAGGTGTGGCAAGCCTTTGAGGTGGAGGAAGAAGTGGCATCTTCCTTATTGTATTTTCTTCTAGTAATATTTAATACAAGAGTGTGTATTGTCTCTCAAATTCTTTATTGTCTCAAGTTTCTAGTTACTTAATCATTCTGGTATAATTCCATGTTTAATTGCTTATAAGAAAGTAATCAATTGTGCTTCCGTTGGATAAGGGGTCCCTAACAGTTGTCATGTGAAATAGTGGTAATAATAGCAAATAATGTTTTAGAAAGAACATAATATATCAAAAAAATTAAAGAATCTAAAGAGAGCACAATTGAAATTCATTCATTTATAAAATATATACCAGATATGTATTACCAATTTACTATTAGTGGCCATATAGTCATGTAAAACATTCATAATGAAGCACATTCCACTGTGTGACAACAACAAGATAAAATATTCAAATGAAAATATAACATCCAAACATTATTGCATGGTAGCCTACATTAAAGGAAATCTATTACATAAAGACTAGCAGGCAATTTAGTCAATGTTCCCATAATGTGTTTTCTTTTGACATCACCCATTAATACCCTATAAAGATTTCACAAAGGGATTGCTCTCTATGATGTGCATATGCAAAATGTTGTTTACCCCTGTATAAACACAATGTCATAAGTTTAAAAACAATTGAAAGGAATAAATAATAATAAATTTTGTTTAAAATTGCATATATATAAGTGTACTTAATTATCCTGATCAAACCCCCCAAATAAATAAGTATTCAAATTTGCCAAGTTTTGGGGAAGGCTAATATCATAATCTAGCAGGGCGTTCACAATGTTTCTTATAAATTTTGTAGGGATCGTAAAGGTTTTTTCTAAAATTTTGAAAATAGGACAATCATGTATTTCTGATAAAAAATAGAAAAAAAAAGAGAAAACCCTAGCTGGAGACCATGAAATATTGAATTTAAAAAAAATAATGGTAGCTCAGCATATATAAATTCTCCCCTCTATGGAATTAATAATGGATTAACAAAAATAGTACAATGGAAACTTTTTTATTTTTTCATTTTTCATTTGAAAAAGTTTATTTTTTTAAATTACACCTCTTAAGATAGAAATTATGAAAGAGTGATGCAGATTGAGGAATAATGTTATTCATTTAGAGAGGCCTTCATTCAAATTCATGGTAGTAAGGAAATATGTCCCCACCCTTGCAGTTGCAAGAGAAGATGATGCTTTTCAAATCAACTAGAACACAAAAGATTGAAACAATATTCACATTCCTAGGGTTAGTCACGTGCCAGCCAAAGATTATACTTATCACAAGCACCATTGTCAATAATTATGTGAAATAAAATGATAAGCATGTTATTTGAGCATAGCCACCTACCCAAAACAAAGACTCAGCTTGCAACTGAAGACACATAGGTCCCTATTGCTTAGAAACAACTGTCATCCCATTTTGTCCAACACAAAATTTAAAAACTACACTATTTTAATTTTAGAATACATTTATATATTCTATTGACTATACTTTGTTTAACCATCTAAATTTTCTATTGGTCACATGACCCAACAAGTATTCACTATTTAATTTTAACTAATAAAAATAATATTTTATTGCTATCATTCGCTAAACATTAGAAATATAGAAAACAATGGGAATTTTTGTTAGTTTGAATTATTTTGAAAGTAAATTATTAGCATTTTCCTAATACAATAGTCCATAACTATGAAAGTACTAGTAATTGATAATCAAGACATGTAGGGATGTCAAACATGTAAGAAGGAAGATTATTATGATTATAAATGTGATTCTTCAACATGTTTGTATGGCACAAACTTTAATTTATCTCACTATACATTTATAGATATCATTGAGTACAATGTCTAATGTGGAGAAGACATAATTAGTTGTGTTGTAATGTTTCTCAATGCCAAGCTTATATTATATAATAGATTTTTCCCATAGGGGTAATAAATAGTAAAAATATAATTTTTCCTTCAACATATACTACCAATACTATAGCACATCTACAACAAATTCATACACAAAAAAAAATTTAAATAGATTGCAATGTTATAAATTATTATTTTATTTATGTAGGAGTAATTGAACTCAATATATTTTTATATTAGCTATCAATTGTGTAAAAAAAACAGTTTTGGATCTTTGTTGATTAATAAATTTTATAGGAATGTATTTTTTAATGTGAATAAAAAATAAAAAGAACATAAGATGATAACATATTAACTACATACAAAAGCAAAATAATTGAACCATGAAAAAAAAGCAACGATGATATAATAGAATAAAGCAAAGAAAATAGAGAGAAATAGTAGCAGATAAAAAATATGTTCAACAAAAATCAATCTAATTCTAATTTTCTTTGTATAAGTAAGCTATGTTTTTGTGTATTTATATAAGAAAAAGTACAACAATATTTTGTTATATGTAAGTGCATCTCTATTTTTTGAACAAAAATGTATTTTATGATAAAATACAAAAGTGTTTTATTATAAAACTAAGTAAATATAAAAACAAATTATATACCTCACACTTTCATCAAACTAGTATCAGAGTTAGGTTTAGGTTTTTTAGGTGGTTTTGGTAATGGGTATTAGTAGAAGCATGCGGGTAAAAATAAAACTATTTTATGATAAAATATATGATGTTTGGATTATTAAAATGAAAACCATTTGTTGTTATCAATAATTATTGGATCTTTTTTTAAATGGATTTTATAATCTTTTTTATTAGAATCCATAAAATGCACTCATACATGCTAAGAAGAAATTTTTCAATGATAATAAAAATAAGGATGTCAAGGCTCTTTGCTTCATACAAATAAAAATGAAAGAATCCATTTTAACATGAATATAAGTAATTAAAAGATCCAATAAATCATGGGAGATCTTAAAAAATGTATACCAAGGTAGCAAGAAGGTAAAACTAGTTAAGTTAAAGTTATTAATAATTAAATTTAAAAAAATAAAAAATGAAGGAATCTGAGTCTATAAATGATTTATTTACTCAAACTATGATTTTATTCAATTGGATTAAATTTAATGGAGATACATTAGAAGACTAAAAAATAAAAATAAAAAACTTATTAATAAGTTTTCTTACTATATTTGATCTTATTTTGTTAGAATAGAAGATTCTATGGACTTTTTAAAAATGACTATTGATGAAATTATCGGTTCCTTGAAAACCCATGAATAAATAATGAATAACAAAACTATATATTTTGTATATAAGTATCTTAAATTATAAGTTTCATTAAGAGGTATAGGGAGAGGATCCAACAATATAGGTGGAAGAAATTTTGGAAGAGGAAGAGCTAAAAGTAGTTATGAAGGAGGAAGACACAACTATTCAGAATCATGTCGAAGAGAACAAAGGAATAACACTTCACATGGAAGATATTCATAAAGGTATGAAAAATATAATGTTCAATGGTATTTCTATAAAAAAAAATTGGACATTTTTAAAGTGAATGTAGGAAAAAGTAGTTTGATATGGGTAAATTTATTGAAAACTTCACTAAAGAAAAAAAATGAAAATGAAGATAATGATTGTTTTTATTATTTTCAATATAGAAAATGGAAGTAACAATGAGGTTTGATAATTATATAGTGGATATAATATCATATGGATGTAAATAAGTAAATTTTGTCTAATATTGATGAAAATTTAAAATCTGAAGGTAAAATTGGAAACAACCATAAAGAACCAATCATGGGTAAAAGACACATCTTCGTTCATACCAAACAAGACAATAAGAAAAAAAATTCAAGATGTGTAATATGCACCTACATTAAACAATAATCTTAAATTAGTATTGTAAAATTAGTTATATATATATATGGTTTAGTTTGAGAATGAAGAGTGCATTATTTTTCATAAAAATGGTAGCACTAGACAAATTTTAACTATTAAAGTGACGAATATAATGTTCCCCTTAAGAATGTAAAATTAATTTTTAGTTACATTCATAATTGTCATATTAGATCAATCTATGCTATGATGTCTTAGATTTGGTCACTTGAGTTTTAATGTCTTAAATTTATTGTATAAAAATGAAATGGTAAGAGGGTTGTATTTGATTGAACAATCTAATGAGATTTTTTTGGGGTTATGTTTTGGAAAAATAACATAGATAAGATTTTCCCTCCGGGAAATCATCAAGAGAAATATTTAGACATGAATGAATTCATTCATATTTGTGTGGTCCCATGAAATCCCTTTCTTATAAAAAAATTAATTATTCATAACATCCATAGATTATTTCAATAATTAAACCTTGATTTAATTCTTAAAGAACAAATATAAGGCCTTTTGGTTCTTCAATAAATCAAAGGTTTTGGCTGAAAATTAGAGTAAACACTATGTAAAGGTCCTTAGAAATGATATAAAGTTCAAATGCATATCAAATGAGTTTTAATTTTTTTCATATAAAATGGAATCAATAAATTATTTACTAGTACATATACACAGAACAAAATGGTATCACATAAAGGAAAAATAGAACTATTAAATAAATGGTTATGAGCATGATAAAGGCTAGGGGATTGTAAAATGAATCATGGATTGAAGTTGTAACAAGTGAAGTTTATTTTATAACTATATATCCCTCAAAATATATTCATAATATGACTCCTAAAGAGGCATGGAGTAACAAAACTCCCAATAAAAAAGGAATAAATTATAACATTTAATAGTTTTTAGTTGTGTGTAATATGCTTATGTGCCTAAATAAAGAAGGAATAAATTGGATAATAAAGGAGGAAATTTCATATTTATTCAATATAAAGATATATTAAATATTACATATTATATAATTTTATCATAAAATAGTTAATCATTAGTAAAGGTTTCATCTTTGATGAGGATGCAGTATGGGATGAAAATAATGAACATGCAAGTGTAAATCCAACTTTAACACCTAGTTAGAGTCTTGTTTCCAAGGTATCATTAAAGATATACCTCATATGGATTCTCCAAGTAAGAAAGTAATATTATAACTCTATGTGTCTCTCAAAAAAAACTTTCATCTAATACTACATCACCTTTTAATAATTTATCTCAAGTTTCCGCTCAAGTGACACCTTCATTTCCTAATATTAACATAGGAGAAAAGATTACTCCATAAAATTTAAGGTATCACTTGGTTGATACTTCAAAGAATAAAATAATATTGAAGGATATTTATGAGGCATCCAGGTATGAAGAACATGATAATGGTCTTCCCCCCCTTCTTTTATAAAGTTGATCCTATATGTTTTAAAGAAGTTGTAAAGGATAAAAAATGATGTGAAGCCATGTGTGAATAAATTAAATAAATTAAAAAAATAATTTTTGGTATTTAATAAAAATCATGGTATCTATTAAATATATTAGTGTAAAGTGGGTTTATAAAACCAAGTAAACCATAAAAGGAAAAATTAAAATACACAAGGTAAGACTAGTTTTCAAAGGATATAAGAAACAACATGGAAGAGACTATAATCAAACATTTTATTTTGTATCAAGGTTATAAAAAACAAGATTTTTCTTTCTCAATTGAAACACAACATTAAAAAAAAAAGTGTATAATATGGATGTAAAATCAGCTTTTTAAAATGGATCATTGGAACAATAAGTGTATTTATAGTATATTAAAGATTTTGAGATTCCAATTTTGGTATATAAGTTGAAAAAAAAAATTAATGGGATCAAGGAAGAACCTAGGGCTTGGTAAAACCATATTGAATCATACTTTTTGATAAATGGTTTAATAAAGAGTAGTGGTGAATTAAAAACTCTACATCAAAACTAACAATCAAGGTGATTTTTTTCACTTATATAGAGATGATTTAATTTATACTAGAAATGAAAAATTGTGTATAAAAGAGTTTATATCATAAATTAATAAATAATTTCAAATGACACATTTCAGTTAATTGAAATAATTTCTTGCTATTGATGTTAAACAAACATTAAATAATGGATTCAAGTATGAAAATTATATTTTGAAGAGATTTAGAATGTTGAATAGAAAACCTAAATCAATGGAGAATCCAAAAGAAGCACATTGAAAATTAATAAAATTAACATATACACACACACACACACACACACACACACACACACACACACACACACACACACACCAAAGGCCATGTAAATTTTTATACTGCATATTATAATTTTGAGTTAGTTTTATATATATATAGTGATTGGGAAAAAAATATTGATGATAGAAATAAGATATTCGAATATTTTTTTTAGCTTAGATTTAGATTTATCTAATGGGCTTATAGAAAAAAATCATTGTATCATTCTCCACAACAAAATCCAGATATGTAGAATAAAATTTAGCATCTTGTAAAGCTATTTGGATCAAAATAATCTTATCAAATTTGAATGTGTAAAAATAAGAAATAATAATCTTTTGTGATAATCTATCTTTTATATCTCTATTTAAAAATGAAATTTTGCATGGACATAAAAAGCACATAGTCATAACATATCACTTTATAATATAACTAGTTGAGAATTATAAATATGCTTAAAAAGATTTAGGTCATAGGATAAACTCAAAAACATATTTACAAAAGCATTTTCAAAGGAATATTTTGAATGACTTGAGGAAATTTGGGCATCATCAATATGAGAAATCAAGATTAAGGGAGGGAGTTATAAACATAATATTTACTTCACAATATACTACCAATATAATATCTCATCTACTCCATATAAGAATTAATATCTCTAGTGACTTTATATACAAAAAATATTTTAATATATTAAAGTGTTATATGTTATTATTTTCTTTGTGTAGGAGTAATAAAACTCTCTAAATTTTTATATTGGCTACCAGCTACATAAATAAAACTCTTATAGTTATTTTCTTATTAATTCATTTTATGTGAATGTATTATTTCACGTGAAGAATAAAAAAGAGAGAGATAAGATCATAATAGAGTAATGGATATAAAATTTAAAAAAAATCCATGAAGAAATGAAAAAAATAATAGTGATCTATAAGGGAAGAACAAAATAAGTAGAGAGAAATAGAAATAAAGACAAATTATATGCAGTAGAAACTAATCTAATTCTGATTTTAATTTCATATGTAAATTATTATTTTTGTATTTATATTATAGATAATCATAGAAAACTTTTGTTTTATGTAAGTGCATCTCTATATTGTGAAAAAGGTGTATTTTATAATAAAATACAAAAGTATTTTATTAGAGAGTTGAGTACATAGAAAAACATAGTGTAGATACTAAAATATGATATTGTATGATAAACTAGTTTGACCACTTGACAAACATCACTCATAGATCAACCCTTCAATTTAGGACCTTTCTACTACCAAAAAGCTTGTGTTCACCATTTCATTATGCCTTAATGATTATCCTATATTCAAACCCTAATATTATTATTAAATATATTACTTGTAGCCTATAGTCAATATAAAACTTGATTAATATCCAACTCTAGAAATTAAAAATATTTGACAACTTTCTATCCTCCTAGACATAACCATCTAGATTAGGACACTAGCACTAGTGCTAGTGTCTTAGGTCTAACACTCATGTCTAAACCTTATAAATGATTAAATTGTCAAATTTTTATACATGAATGGGTCATCATATTTATCTTAATTATACTACCATGAGATCCTTTAAAAAGTGTGGTATAAATACAAGTCAAAAACCATTCATTATCATTAAATACAAAATCAAGTGCACATATATCTTATACCAAGAAAAATCACATCTCAAGTTTTCAATACTACCCTATTATTTCTTATTTCCAAATTAGTCTTATGATCAATATTTTTATAGGTTTAAATCATTCACAAAGCATCTTGTGAGCAATATTTATCATTAAATTGTCAAATTTTTATACATGAATGGGTCATCATATTTATCTTAATTAACCTACCATGAGATCCTTTAAAAAGTGTGGTATAAATACAATTCAAAAACCATTCATTATCATTAAATACAAAATCAAGTGCACATATATCTTATACCAAGAAAAATCACATCTCAAGTTTTCAATACTACCCTATTATTTCCTATTTCCAAATTAGTCTTATGATCAATATTTTTATAGGTTTGAATCATTCACAGAGCATCCTATGAGAAATATTTATCATGTTACAAGCTACATTACTACATGGACTATCATATAGCATATTTCAAAATTATTCACATACAAGCCCACATAAGGAAAATTAATACATTAGTCTAAAGCCCTCTTCTATGTATTAGATATGTAATAAATTATCACTAACATAGGGGTTGTTGAGGTAAACTTGACTTCACTTGATCTTACAAACCCTTATTTTTCAAGGTGGGATTCCCTAATTGGATGACTTAGGGTTTTGAGCTACATGTTGATATCTAAAACCTATGTGTAAGTCCAAAAAGAGAATATACAATGTGATAGTGAAATCTAATAGGTGTAGGTGGTCTTTCAAAAAAAAAATTGTACTTCACCATAGATAAAAGTGTTAAAACTAGGACAAAAACATTGATGCTAAAATTTAGATTATGACAATAGTGTCTAAGATGCTAGAGAGTTAAATTTTATAATCTAATGAATCAAGGTGGAACATCATACTATCTTATCTTACACCTACACTTCTCATATCTGCATTCACACTATTCAATAATCTAAGTATTATTTCTTTTTCATGTTGTATTTTTTAGAATATTATTTAGCATTGTACTTTATATATTTAACATTCTTTCATAATTCAACACTGTATCAGAATATTTTGAATCTAAATTATTTAATTGGATCAATTTTAAAATATCTTAGTTCTCCCATAACTCTTTCAAAAAATGGTTAAACATTTAGTGAACTTGGCCTCTGAGTCTTCTTACATAACCATAGCTTAATCTAGGGTTTTCAGCCTTCTAGATTTTTAGATTGTAATAATCATTCATATCTTTATATTATTAATATGTATGCAATCTAGGCATAGTGCTAGAATAGTTTGTGTACCTATTAATCATATTAATCTTCCTCTTATATCACTTAAAAAAATTTAATATAATACCTTATCAAATTCTATCAATAATGAGAATTTTAATAATGATAATTAGAAAAATAATGAAAAAAATATCATAGAGGATGAGTCTATATACACACAATATTTTTAAAATTTATCAATTATTGATGATTTATTTCTTGAAGGAACCCATAAAGTCTCAATATATCTAAGTCCATACCTTAAAGGGTGAACCTAAAAAGGAGTGGGAAGTCCATTGGTGATTTTCAATATTTTTATTCCATATACCACTATTTAGAACCAACACAAGTCCTTCTTATATGTTTCCCTAAGCTTTGACCTCCCTCACATGCTCCTCCAAGATATTAACCACCTCAAATCTCCCCTACCTAAAAAAAACATATTTTTACCATCCTATAAACACAACCAAATGGGTAAAACCTATTCTTGGAATTGAGCACTTTATGGGACTCAATCAACCCAACTGACTTAGTTCAGGATCTAACCGTTCTATTTCCTGACTAACTAGGTCAATTGGACCAATTATGTTAACTAAAATTATAGAAGGGTTTAGGATTAAATAAATATATATAAACACATCTTTAACCTCATATCCAATAGAGATAATTATTAATTTTCACTTTTTTATATGCTTATCTGCCATTCTACTTGAGGAGTCATTGCTTAGGGTTTCATACTTCTTTAGAGAAGAATCTTATCTTGTGGGAAAATTATTTTGGATGCATAGAAAAAGTATTATATCCTAGATATGACCTATCTTTGTTATCCTTATGAACTAAAACAACCTATTTCAAAGCACCATTGGCCAAGGGAGAGATTGAGGCTCGATAGGTTTGTCTTCAAGGTAAGTATTCCTAACTTTTACTCCTATTTTATTTGTAGATATATTTGTATGTGTAATGGATTATGAATGTGTTTATCTCTCCATACTTAGGATTACCTCTATATTAACTTGAGTAGATTTATTATTTACATGTTTATTTATTATGTTTATTATCCCCAATTTTTACCACAAGCTTTGGTAAGCACTAGATTAGATTTACTTTACTTTGTTACAAAACATATGACCTAGTTAGGGTTATTATGTGGTATTACTCAAATAGAGGATTTGGAACCCTATATAATTATATTTTATGGTAATATACCCCGTAGGTCTAGTAGATAGATATTGGTCATAACCCCAATTGTCTAAATGCACTAATAAGTGGAATGACTAGTTTAATTTATCTTTTTTGAACTAGGATTGATTTATAAATTAGCTTCACTTTTTCATGTATATATTTTGGTGAACCCGATGTGAAGTAACCCTTGTAGGTTTTCCTTAACACTTCCATTTATTTTCATTTCTTATTTGTTTCATTTTAATATTACTAGATTGACTCTATCAACTCAGTCTAACATGATGTGCACATGTCTTAACACACACTCAATTCAATAAACTCTATCTGTATTTATGTAGGTCATCTTTAATTATAGATAATTAGATTGATTTAATTGATAAAATTTACTTTTATATATAGAGGTTTTTAGACTCAGTCAACTTAGTTAACTTTATTAGTAAGTTAAAAATATACATTTAGATAACACAATATAAAAACATCAATTCAACTTTATTAAATCATTAGTTTAATTCTAACCAACTTAGTCATTTCATTTCTTCATTTCAATCTTATGATTCATAATTTTTGGTTCTATAAAATTGTAACCCTACATTCAACTAAGTTGACTAGATCGATTTAGTTATATAGTTGTTTTTTGTTTAGGAGACTCAATCAACTTGTTGGACTATGTTCCTTTGGACTATTATTCAACAGATAGAATTGATCAAGTTAATTTTATTATATTTAATTTACATACTCAGTCGACTCAATCAACTCATTACTCTTCAAGAAAAAGGAATTAACTCTCATTGGTAGTAATTAATTCATCTTTCATTTTGCTACTTGCTTGTGTAGAGTAGTGCACATAGTATAACTAAGAAAGTTTTAATTTATCAATTTAGTCACATTGATTTTTCTTGTATTCATAGACTACCAAATCATAAAATATAAAAAAACATTAAACAATTCTACCCAAGGTCTACCTATTTAGATTTCATCACCAAGGGGGAAGCCAACTTGATTTTTTGGCCAATTATAAATACATGGTTGATGGTATATATTGGTAAAGCATGTGACACCCTTATTTCTATAGGATTATGAAGTGAGGGGGTAGGCCCAATACCAAACTAGTAATATCACCAATACAAATCCCTTTTAGTCTTAATAACTTGAAACTATCTTTAGCTTACCTCTTTCTAGTTCTTTTTTAAATCCAAATTCCCTATCACATTTATTTTTAAAACTATAATTTAAAACATTTAGTGATGTCTGCATAGATTAGTATTCTATTTTTTATAATTGTTGCTTATTATTTGTCAATTATATGTTTTATTATAAAAATTGTATTAGATAGCATTGGTAAAAGGTTTGTGTTGTGTGAAACAACTAGATTGCCTAAGTTGACCTAGTTGCATGTGTGTTTATTTCAATTTCTCTATTAATTACCACTTGGTCATCTAGAGTCATAATTGTCAAAAACTATCTTTATCCTTAGAACATAGTTAACCCACTTGACTATGTATCCTATAGTTTCCTTTCCATAGAACATAGTCATTTTGTCTAACCCAATCTCTCATAGGATAGTATTTTACCCTTCTAGAGAATAAGTTCATCTTGTTTGACCTAGTTTCTTACATGCTACCTATTTTGTTTAACCTAGTCTCTCATAGGATAGTATTTTACCCTTCTAAAGAATAAAGTCATCTTTTTTGACCCAGTTTCTTACATGTTAGTTATTTTGTTTACCTTGAACATATAGTCAACCTATCTAATTACATGTCTTACATAATTTATTATTTTAACCATCCACATAACATAACTGACCTATTTAGTTATGTCTCTTATAGCTTATCCTACTTATTTTCTTACATAATAGTGTTGGTCATTTAAACCCAGTAGCATACCAGTTTATCCTCATTTATAATAGGTGTTTAGCTTCCATCCCTTATCAAGTTTTATTTATTTGATGATAATACATACTTGAATCAAACCAATATGATGATTTTCACTGATCCTGATAGACTTACTAAAACACACTTTGTAGTACCTAGCACAGATCAAAGTAATGTCCATGTTACCACCCTCACTACCAACTATGGAACTCCTCCATTTTATTCCATAACACTTAACCCCTTGTTTATGAAAATTAAAAAATAGTTTTTCCTTGATTACATGGTTGAAATTATCCTTTTCATCAATTAAAATCTTGAATATAGAGGTAAGGATCCTAAAATAATTTACAACATCATGATGGGACCTAATTTTGGAGAAACCCATTCACCTTCATCTAGATTTTCTACAAGATTTGGGACAAGTCATTTTTTTATCTACAACTTTTCCCTCTATCATGTCTCCTTCTTACACTATGACATCATCCTCTATGTCTTCTTTTACCTTCATGCCAAGTATTTCCAAAAACTTGGTAGGTTTAACCTTTAGTGGGGCTCTTCAAAATACCCACATGCATACCCATGGTACTAGTGCATCTCATGCTACTAATGCTTCTTATGATAGTAATGCATCTCATGCCACTAGTGATTCTCATGCCACTAGTGTGGCACATGCCACTACATCATCTCATACTCATAGTTTATATCAATATCTTAATACCTCACACAACACTAATGCATCAAATGTTACTTCTACTAGCCTAAATAGTGCTTAAACTAATCAACTATTATTACTAACTCTTAACCAAATGCAGACATTTCAAACTAATAATGTAAATAAAATTATTCAAATTTAAAATAACTTATTACATCTCCAAAACCAACCCCAACATGTTCAATGGGGAGGAAAAAAACATAACACTCCCCTCCTCCCTTTAGGGATTCACATGGCAACCTCATACCACAACCCCCACTTATCAACAAAACTATTAAACACTTAGAAAATAAACCTCTTTTACCTTAAAATTTCCAAAATTTACATAGGGGGTATCAGTCCCACTATCACTTATTATGGATTTACATATCCTACCTTACATTTAAAAACATTTGGAAACCTTTACAAAGATTGGGTTAAACTTAATACTTTCACTACCACTAAACTCTTAGCTAAACATTTTCAAGAGATACTTTAGATTGGTATAATAAAAATAAAACCCACTCTATTACTAGCTTAGATTATTTGGAAAATTAATTAGTTCAATAATACCAAACTAGTGATCTCCCTAAAAATAACTTAGCTCAATTCATCAACTATATACAATTAGAAACTGAAACGACACAAGTTTTCATCAAATGATGGAAAGATTTATCTAATAGAGGTGAGCATAATATGGTGGGTGAGAACCTCTTCCACTTATTTAATAACTCTCTTCACCCTAAATTACAATATCATTTTATGACTCTTTCCCCAAAAATGTTTGAAGAGGCTTTTAACCAACCTAAATGTCAAGATTTCCTTATACATCAAATTGAACCTTCCCAATCTATAAGAGGAACTTGCATGCTTGTAAAAGATAAAAACTACAATGAAACCAATGATGGTGTTTCATTTATTTATGACACCATACACACCATCCAAGCCATTAATCCAAAAATTACCATGGAGCATGCTCCTCCATCTAATAATAATTCTCATCATAATCCCACATTATATCAAGGCAATCATACCAATGTGTACAAGCCTCTTTCATTAGCATAAATTCAAAAACATCTTCCTAGACCTTTACCATGATATCTTCACCCACACATCCTATTAAAACATGGTATGATCCAAATAAATTTTTTTGGTTTCATGTAAATTGGAGTCATTCTCATGAAACTTGTTGCCAATTAAGAAATCTTGCTATGGACTTTCTCCATGGACCAAACTTTTACCATGAATCCCTTATATGTAAAAATCAAAAATATTATGACATGCCACTTAAATCTCATGAAACTCAAACCAAAAATCAAATTTTAAACCAAGTGAATGCTCTTTTATCTATCTATAAAGATCCTCTTCATAATCATCAAGACAAAATTGATCAACCTACCCATACTACCAATAACATTGAAAGTACTATAGATCTTAACACAAATGATGAAAAAGTAATTAACATGATTAATATGAGGAGAGTAGTTTATTATATTGATTCAATCCAAACCCCTAAACATCACAAATCTTCAACATTTCACATTATTTAAGACACTTCCTCATCCCATCTCATAGAATTGGGTCATGTGGAACTAACACATATACAAGCATCACCTCCAGCAATACAAATTGACCATACCTCTCATACAATTTATATAACTTATAATCTTTCACCAACTTCCATACCTCAAGTAAACATCCCTCAAACTTTAAATATTATTTATTCTACTCAACCACATGAAATACTTCAAAAATTAACCACATCACCTAATACCAATCAACCTACTTTATACCAACCTAAACCAATAATACCTTATTAATATAAGTTTCACTGCACATCCAACCCCACTTCAACAAATTTATTACAACACTTTGCACCTTTATCCAATAATCCTCTCATGGGTTATGATGAATTGGATCTTATCATGGAAATTTCCCATATTTCATCCCAAATTCCTTTCTTATAACTTATGAGAACTTCTCCTTGCCATTGTAATCGAATAATGAAATTATTATTCAAAATGAACATTCCTCATCCTCCACCTATAGGGAAATAATATACCTTATTTAGATATGAAGATAACATTCTCCAATAGTGTCAACAAATGTTCATCCATTTTGACAAAATAGTGGACACTTCTCTCTCACTCAAGTTTCTTATCTCTTCTATGATTCCTAATGAGATATTTCTTTGTGTAGATGACACTCCTTTATTAATTAGTATACAAATAAGATATTTCCAAGTCAAATGTGATTTAATTGATGAATGATCAAACACTTGTGTTACTTCCCTTGATTTTATCAAAACATTTGGATACTCTGAATGTAACCTTAAATCTACATACATTACATGTCAAGGATATTACAGAAGGCAAATTCCTTCTTTAGTTTGTGTTTAGATTCCTATTATCATTCCTTTCATCACCATTCATGTGAAAGTCATGATATTTAACTTTCCACTTTCTTATAATATCTTACTCGATCAACATTGGACACATTACAAGAGAGCAGTTGCTTCATCCACATTCCAATGTGTCAAATTACATTATAATGGTGTTATATATAAGTTTCAAGGGGACAAAGATCCTTAAAATTTTGAACAATTCAAATAATGATGTGTTTTTAAAATACCCACCCTTTAAACCTTACCTAATGTTTTATTTTGATAATCCCAACACTTTAATTAACCCATCATCTCTACTAGAGGTTATAATGGTCATCCATAATCAATCATAGATATTCCACCTAACCTCTTAGAATTAGATGATGATGAGCCATATGAGATAATATTAAAGATAAAAACTTCCAATCTCTCCCCTTTCATCATCATTCAACTACATCCCTCTCTTCACTCTTGATCTTGTCAACAACCTTTTAATGAAATACCTATTATTCTAACCAAAACTAAACATTCCATTCACCATGTTTTCTTGATTGATAAAATAGTTTATGCATGTACTATTGAATTACATACACATAATTATGGTGATGATAATTCTTTAGATGACCCATTTTTAGTTGGATTAATTCACATTAAAAATGTAGATGTTCTTATATATCATTATTCTTTATTACAGTCTCTTAGTTCTCTTTCTATCATTCATTCTCTTATAGTACCTGATATTAGTTTTTTTCTATTGTTCACGGTTTAAAAATGGAGGAAACATGTACTACACATCTAATCACTAATGAAACTCTCTAGAGTATGATTATGGACCATGCCATGACATGACTTTACCATTTTTCTATATATCATGATTCTTCCAATTGTCTTCCTCCTCAAATGTTAGCCACTTTATTATGGCCCACCTCATAACTAGTCATACATATAGATGAGCTTAGTATAGACTCCACTCTAACTTATCCATTATTTTTTGATGGTCTTCTACCATTACCTAAGCTTGATCCTCTACCAACACAATGTTTATATGAGTCCTATTATGATAGTCACAGAGTTACTAGTCATTGAACCAAGGATTGTCATCTACATCAACAACAATAAGCTTATTCTTTTACCACTTTAGATAATAGACATCTACCATCTAATAATATATGTATTTTTTACTTTCATAGTGGATGTAAATATTCCTCTACTCGTTATTAATAAATTAGGTAGTACATTGATATATTACAACCAGTCATCACATAGCCAAATAACAAGACTATCCCACCTACCAAACTACTTCTAGAGTACATCCCTAAATATGGATAAGTATATTATCTTTGGCATTAGTGTACTACCCATCATACCGATAGGTATCAAGTGATTCAACAACATCTCCAATATTTCCCACAATATACCCCATCACTGGTTATTCCTCATGTTATAGGTCACCCATGAATGAAGGATCCTCCTTCTCCTCATGTTACATCTCCACCTAGATCTATAGATACCATTCATATTGAAATACAGATTCCTCACATTATGTATCCCACATAGGAGGTACCACATGATCATCACTCTTATTATACCACACCTATTTTTTTGGTATAGATGATATAAAAGGATGTCTTTGAACAAGTTTCTATAAATATTGATGAGACTTTGACTAATGTCAGAATTTAGCTACATAGTGAAGTGGCAGATGTTATGGATGACATTTGTGGTTAGACCTATCAATATTTGTAAATGCATCATGGTGTTCTATCACATTATTTATAATTATATTACGTGATTTGGATAGGATTTGTGATTCATTTATATATCTTATAGTTTTGACTATTTATCAAACATGATTTCACTTATCTCTTTTACTTGAAACATATTATGATTTGTGTATTTTACATGGTTTCAATTTCTTTAGATTTCTCTTATGGATTATTCTTATTTTTCATGACTCCAAACTTATGAATATGATTTCAATTCTTTCAAATGGATTCCTTTATCTTCTCTTTGATTATTTTTTGCTACTTTTATTTCAAATAAATATAATTATTATTGTGACATGGTTATAAAACATGCATTCATTTAGTATTTTATCTTCAACATATTATCAGTTAGTAAACATAACTTATCATTTTACTACTTATATATACCAATCTATTTTATATTCCTTTTTCCCTTATTTATTTTTCACATACTAAGAATACATATGGTTAAAACTTGAGATTACATACTAGTTCATAGGTATGCCTAAGTTTTTTAGTCAGTCATATCTCTGGTTACTTAGTCTCCTATAACCAAAGTCTACAACTCATTTGTGTGTATCACTTTTATCACTCATGTTGGTTATTCCAAATACATATGGACGAGGAATCACAAAAGCCATAAAAAATTAAAAACCAGATCATTTAAATTAAAAGAAATGATCCAAAATAAAAATATAAAATACAAAAGTCTAATCACACTAAATGATGTGATTTCATATTTTTATCACATCTCTTATTCCTATTCAAAGATCAAACTCCCTATTTGGCCTCATGATAGAGCCAAAGTCCATTTTGGTGGGGTAGGCTAGTAGATTAAGATATGAGAATAAAAAAATCTATAGTGATACCTAATTTCCCAAACAATTACCTAATATTCATAGTAGATTTATAGCTCTATAAAAGGTCATAAGGAATGGGAAACGTGTTGTGGGAAGGTAGGTACATTTTAATTTATTTGTTTATATAATATTCATGGTTTGATTTTAATATTTCACCCATTTGCATATATGGCTTTATGCTTATTTCAAGTAAGTATCCTCTGTATTTTGATGGTCACTAGCATCTTAATGCTTTCCTTACTTAGTATGCCTCATGTTTACTTAAATTTTATTATAAATTCATGTTTATTTATTTTTACACTCCATATTTCATTACAATAATCCCAATATTTCACATTGATGAATATTATTCTATTAACTAATCATACCCCTAGGGTTTCCCTTTTTTAGTTGTAGTATAAAACCTTGGATAGGACCAAGTATTCCTCATAAAATATTTCCTACTTTTTACCCTTATTACCATTCACCTCATTGGTTTTATCCTTATGAATTGTAGTATAATACATTAGATAAGCCCATGCATTACTCACAAATTCACGCATTAAATCCCATTAATCTATTACAATATTAGTAGCCACTTCATTGGTGTTCCCTTTGTGAGTTGTAGTAGAAGACCTTGTTTAGGACCAAGTATTCCTCATAAAACATTCCCATAAAGTTTTGTACTATGACCAATTCACAATAATAAACTATCAGTATTACATACTTTAAATTTTAGATAATTTGTTTTACATTATGATTTACATGTCATTTACATACTTCCCATCTTGATGTAGAATATTTTATGCTTACTTCATAAACATTTCACTTTATCTTATTATTTTCCAATTGCATTTATTTTTAAAACCATTTTTAATAAATTTATCATACTTCCCATATTGATTTAGTATGATTAATTTGATTTATACTTACATTTTTTCCTTTTCATACTTCCCATCTTAATTTAGTATGATTGATTAACTTTATTATATGTTTGTTTTTCATACCATTTATTATAATATGATTTTCAATTTATTACAACATTTTTCATACTTCCCATCTTGATTTAGTATGATTTATATTAATTTAAATTTGGTGTAATTTATTTATACATGGTTCTAAACATTTATTCTTTTTACTTTACCATTTTAGTTTACTATATTTATTAATATTTTTTCCTTACACATTTCCCATCATGATCTAGCGTGTATTAAATTTTATGATTATTTATATACTTTTCCAAAATTATATGCTTTTATTTTCATCCATGCATGTGTGTCACATAAAAATAGAAAATAAAACATACATCATATATTTCCCATAGCATTTAAAACAAAGGTAAAATACATGTTCTAGAAAGGAAATACATCCATACATCTATTGATAGCATTTGTACAACTCATAGTTCAAGACACATCCATATAAATATATAACATGAGTCTGATACAACATAATATAAATAAAAATAAAATGTCTATATCTCTACGATTGTGTTCCATCATGTCTATCTAGTGGCCGAGCCACACTACCCATAAATGATTATGACTAACCCATATGAATATTCCACTATAAAGAGGTAGTATAGGATCTCATACCATCAACTTGTCCTTGTAGATTAGCCACATGGCTTGTACATGTCTAAAATATATCATAGTAGTCATATGGGTAATTCAATCCTAGGTCAATTCCTACCAGGCTCGTGCCTCTCCATATCCAACTCCAAGGGGTTGATTGAACCCATCCCCTCATGCCTATAGCTCTAAGAACACCTCTAAAACTAAGTGAAATCAAATATAATATACTGGGGTAAATGGTACAATGAGATCATCTATGTTAGTTACTAGTACTATGTTGCAATAACACCACATCTAAAATATCATGGTGTGTGGTCAAAATGATTACACCCCATTTGAACTCCTCCTCATTAGTATCTATAAAAAAACAAATATACATCAGATCTCAAATGTATATATATCCAAAACATATATCCATACCAAGTACATAAAAAACTATGCAACTAGTGATCTATCCAAAAACTTAAAACTTAAAGCATTTTTTACCAACACCAGGGTCACTAACCATGGTCTCCCCATTATCCAAATCACTAAGCACATCTACTATAGGTTTCTTATGAATAAATACAAATCCTAGAGAAACCATTCATGCATATTATGGTCTTATCCTTATTTGTCTCTGTATAGTGCATTTGTGTTTAGCCTCTACCATTGGATCTTCATGTACAACTACTCTCTCTCTCTTATGTCCTCCCCCTCTGATAGTGCCTTTGTCTCCTAGGTATCCATGGTATAAATTATATTCCCTAATGTAGCTCCATAGTAGCATCACCTGCATCCTCACACTCTACATCAAACACTATCACATCCTCTATCTCTATCCTAGCCACCCTCTATTATTATGCTTGACCCACCTAAGGTCTCACTCAATGAGGCTTGATGACAAGAATATTTATAGGTGCTCATGCACCCCCTCTACCTCTAGGCACTCTATCATGTCATTCCCAATAAGAAGGCACTAATATAGGTGTTTCTATGCAATTTTGCTTTCACATTCAAAGAGAGAAAATGAGAAACTTAAAGAAATGGTCAAGGCTTGTATGTACCTAGATGTAGTCTGCGCACTGTAATCCAGACGTTGTGAGAACTCCTCTTTTGTTGTGGAGGATGACACCTGAAAGAGACAGATACTAAAACACGAAAAATGTTAGTTGATAAGAAGGTGGATTGCCAAGCAAAATCTTGGTCCTAGAAGCGCTAAGGCTTCTTGGAGGATGACAATCCACTGTTTAAAACAGAAAATGACAGAGACAGAAAAGAGAAATGATAAAAGACTTGAAAAGAAAGAACTAAAAGCAAATGCATACCTAATAAGCTGCAATCTGCTTAACACAGTCACCGACATCGGTGATATTGCCGACGTCGGTCAGGAAGGTCACCAACGACGGTTAGACTGCCGACATCGGTAGGGGAAGTGGACGAGGTCGGTCGGGGTAATGGCCAAAGACAGGTTACAGGTCTAGTTTCTAGTCTGCAGGATGGACTGTGGTCTTGTATGTGAGTCTGAGGGTCTATGAGGGAGTCAGAGGGACTGCTTGGGGTCTAATGGACTGAGAATCTTGTCAGGAGAAGGGGACTGAATTGGTGATAGAGGCAAAAAGAGGATGAACAAGAGAGAAGGCTTTTCAGCCTCTCCGGGAAGGACAGAGAAGGTTGGGTCAAGGATGCTTGGAATAAATAGTAAACAGAATGCTAATATATTGTAAATGACACTGAAATGAAAATAGTATAAATACTTAGTTGTGATACGAGTTGGCAAAGGTGCAGAAGCTGTGTTTCGGTTGTCACTGGTGATGGAGATAACGTGCAATCCCTATGCAGAATGTCTGATGCAAGACCTTAGTGCCTAGAAAGTGCTGTCAAGAATGTTGATCCCTGCAAGAACAAGAAGCCTAGAACACTGAAAAGCAAAAGCATGAGAACTTTGTTTTGCCAGAAGAAGATTTGAGAGTCGTGATTAGCTCCAGAGATTCACCGATTTCTAATTGGGATCGTCAAAGGGTCAGAAAAATGGTTTAAGTATAACTGACGTCGGTGATTCTGCCAGCGTCGGCCGACATTTGACCGACGTCGATGGATGGAGAATGGGTAAAAGAGCCACCAAGCCCGTTCTCCATCTGCCAAGTGCATTATCCATTGGAGAATGTCAAAGGTTGGGCTAAATACGCACGAGAGTTGGTTAGGCGGTTAGAGAGAAGTAAGAATAGGTCTTGGGTGAGTCATAGGGTGGGAAATAGTCCAAGGTGAGGTGTCAGGCGAGGTGTCAAAGGGGAGAATATTAATAATAAATTATTATTTTTAAATTAGTAAGTGCATGTTTTAGGAATGGGTTAGGAATGGACCAAGGGGGAAGGTGACCAAGGGTTAGACACTATTTAGGTGTCTACATTTGCCCCTTTTTGTCTTGTTGGTTGCTCTAAATGAACTGCAAGACAAAAATAGGAGTCGGTTGCCCTAGGTATGGGATAAGGTTGATTTCGTCTTGTTGGTCATTCAAGTGAACTGCAAGACAAAAATAGGTGAGGGTTGGTTGCCCCAATTATGGATGAGGTATTCCCTCTCAAAGCAGGAGTCGAGGGAAAGGAACCTAAAATTGGGTGCTGATTTGATAGAGAGTGGATGAAAAGGGTGAAGATAGAGTGAGAATGCTGTAAAAGTTGTGATTGCGCGTACACCACTTCACGAGATGGTCAGGTCAAATTGTCGCAGGTCGAGGGTCAAGGAGTGCTAAAATTGAAAAAAATGGGCCCCAGCATTTAGTCGTCTGTTGATTGGGTTATTCAATCTAAGTTGTAGCTCCAATGGTCATCATGTTCTAGGTATCCCAGGCTCAGGAAGTGCTCCCAAAAACATGAAAATATCACAAGTAATGCAGATCAATTGGGTTGCGATCCTATACTTGTGAAGGTCAAAAGTTTGTGCACAATTTTGCTAACCAATCATGAGGTAGCATACATGCAAAAACAACCAAGGCAAAATCGCTTTGGAAGTAGTCGCGGTTAGAGGAGATGGTCATGATCTCCAAGGTCTGGTGGTCGATGGACGGAGGCAAAAGTGATCTCAAGTGTGCCCCAGGGGGCAAAAATGATGTGTATTGGAGGGTTGATTGATTGGGGGCATGATTTTGGGGCAATGGAAAAAAAAGGAGGTTGGAAGGATGCCGACATCGGTGATAAAAACTGACGTCAGTAGCCAAAAATGGCCAATGTCGGCAGAGGTCAGCGGATGTCAGCAGATTAGGGCACACTGATGCCGACGTCGGCGGCCTACCAAATTCGACAAAACTAGATTGGTGGCCCACCAAAAGTCATTTGTGATTATTTAACTGAGAGAAAAAAGGTGCTCTAGATTTTAGAAGTGAAAGTGACTGGTAGTGAACGAATTAGCGGTGTGAGGTGGCAGAGTGAGATTGGTGGAGAGAGGGAGTGGATTGGAGTTGGATTAGAGATTGAAGAGTCAGCTGTGGGTCAGCAAGAGTTCAAGTCAGAAGTGATGGTAGAGGGTAGTAGAGGACCCACGGGAGGTCCACCACCAGTGGCACCCATTGTGCCACCACGCTGGTGACGTCGAGATGAGGTAGGAGGGTTTCTAAGCCCTATTGAGTTAAATTTTTGTTTTTATTTGTTGTTTGAAATTTGTGTTAATTTAGGTAGAAAGTGAGGGGGGAGGGTAGCGAGGAGGGTGGAAAAGGTATCTAGGATAGGTTAGGGGGTTTTGAGAGGGTTTTGGGGGGTGTAGGAGGGAGAAATGGGGAAGCCCTAAATTTTTGGGCTCGCCTCATTCGGCCCTAGGGCCAAACCAGTCACTGACGCCAGTCGACGAGTGACTAGCATCAGTCACTAACCTGCCAACGTCGGTCACTAAGTGACCGACGTCGGTTAGGTGAGTGCCATCACTGGCACACTAACCAATGTTGATTGGCTACTTGGTCAAAAGAGGGATGAAAAAAATGTTTAAGTCAAGGGGTCGAAGCTACGCCAAGGGCTTCTCAGGTGTTGGGTCAGGCATAGATAGTGAAATAAGGAAAAATTTTAACATGAGATTGACTTGAGTGGATGCAGGCGAGACTGACTTTGATGTTGCGGGATCACCTCCCAACATTGCTGATGTGAATGCGCGGAGGGGTGACAGTCAATGAGTGGGCACAGATGAGCACAGTTGGACTCGGTGAGCTGCGACGCTACTGCAAAGTGGCGCGGGATGTGAGCTTGATGGTGGTGCTAATCGAGCGGTGGGATCATTCCACCAACACTTTCCATCTGCCTACGAGAGAGATGACGGTCACAGTCGAGGATGTGTACCAGATTTTATGGTTGCCAGTACATGGAGCAGACCTTTATGTGTGCTCAAGAGAGGTGCATGATATTCATATGGTTACACTGTTTGGAGAGCACATCACTGAGATGAGTTATCACTCAGTGAGTTTTGCATATGAGCCTTTGTACGCTGCAGACGAGGATGCACATCGGCTAGTGGTGTTGATGATGATAGGCATCACGGTGTACGCATTTCCAGATGCAAAGGGTGGCAGGTTTTTAGTCGCTATGACCAGAGTTTTGATAGATATGATAGAGCAGCAGATAGTGTTTGCTTGGGTGCCTGTCTTTTTGGCCCAAGTATATAGAGAGCTATGGGGTATTAGTCAGCGGCAGTGATACAGCTTGTGCGTGGGCCACTTGTTACATTGTTGGGCCTATGAGCATATAGTGGTTACCCATCCTCTTGGCCTTCTAGTGATGATTTTGGCCGGCTTTAGAGTCAAATTCAGGCAGTGGTGTGAGGTGATGGCACAGACGTGGGTAGATGGAGTGGTCATAGACATTGACCACTACAGAAGGGTATTAGAGGCTCTGATTTCTATAGACATCATCTGGAGACCATACTTGGTTTATCCAGCGTTCAGAGACCAGGGAGAGCAGTTGGTTGGTGTGCAGAGCCTGAGATGGGTCAGGGGTAGGTGAGCTGGTGAGCTTGAGAGAGTGCCAACAGAGAGAGTGTGGCGCCAGTACGGGTTGCTACAGGACGTACCTCTCACATTCCCACTATATAGATAGGATGGCATTGAGGCACCGCTCCCACTACTAGAGGAGACAGAGGGCCCAAATTTTGAGGAGTTGTCGGTAGGACTTGGGGTGGCTGACCCAAGTTGTACAGAGGCCTACATGGTGTGGTGGGTAGTGCAGTACACAGGTTTACAAGTAGGGCCGCAGCTAGATCCATAGGCCATTACCAGGGAGCGGGATACAGCCCTCAAGGAGAAGGACACCGCGTGGTAGGAGAGGGATGTGGCATAGGCCCACATCACAGTTTTGTAGGGACAGTTGGTAGGGGTTACAGGGTAGCTGACAGAGATGATGAGTCGAGTGATAGTGTTGATGGGTCAAGTCACACTGCTACAGGGACAGCTCACCATAGCCTAGGCACAGGCAGCGATAGGATAGGTTTTTGGGGGGCAAGACTTGATGTAGCATCCACCTTAGCAGCCAGCTCAGGAGCCCACACAGTCAGTGTCAGCACAGCCAGCATTCTCACAGCCATAGGGTTCAGTGTAGGGCATAGCTGTAGGTCAGATGGGTCCACTGTAGATGGTATTTATAGTTAGATACCATAATGCATTGGACGAGATTACGTACTATGAGGGAGCCATTAGGGGGTTTCCTCAAATACAATGGTACTCTAATATGAGGGCAGAGCAGAGCTGGCAGTGGTCTAGGTCATAGACAAATGCTACTGAGTCATGCAAGAGGCACAGAGTAGAGGGGGGAGATGATACAACATCTTCCAGGCCACCGCCGCCACCACCACAGCCACAGCCTTGAGGGCAGACCTTGCTACTATGTATATACTAGCCTGTGAGCCGATGATGCGAGATGTATATATATTTTGTTGAGAGAGAGAGACAGAGACATAGATTGTGTCATTGTAAAAACTATTGATATATATATATATATATGATGAGATATTTGATCATGGATGTGTTTATGAAAAATGTTGTGGATGTGTTATATGTTTAGGATTATGATGCTGAGATTATGGTGTTTATATGATGATGGATGTATGATTAAGATTAATGATTAATGATATGGATGAAAATGATTAATGTTAATGATTATGAAAATATGTGATTGTTTATGATGTGATTGGCAGGTGACAAAAGAATGTGATGGAAGAAATGCGATGAAGGAATGGTCGAGCTAACCCCAGAAGACCCCATGTCAACTGAGTGTTGCCTACATAGCCCCTATCATTAGGGCCTCAGGCCAATGTAGTTCTCCCAAGAGGGAGGAAAAAGATCGAAGTGGTTGATTTTGGTCATGATAATGATATATCACTTCCCACATGTCTGAGGGTACATGCTTGAAATGACAAGGAGGAGATGATGCTACAGCCTTTTCCAAATGGTGTAAGCTGTAACATTGGTCGGGGTTTTTCATCCCTAGCAACTATCCATATTCATGATGGATGTTTGCTAAAAATGAATTGCAGGTCGATTTATGTTTCAGCAAGTAATGGTTTATGCTTGACATAAATTGTGTGGTTGATAGTTTCTATGTGTGTTGATGTCTATGGAAACCAGAATAAGTAGGTTATGTGAGTGGTTTGAAAAGAGTCGGATTGAATTGTTTTGACAAATTATGTGGTTAAACGTGACCAAAGTGTAGGTAGAAAGTAAAAGGCATAAGCACCCTTTTATTGATAAGGACCAAAATGACAGCATAGATAGGGGTTGTTAGAACCAAGAGCCCCATTTATGCGTTGCATTGTTGACCATGAGTTATGTTAGAACGGTAATCGAATCACTTTGACATTAAAGTGAGCTCGAAGTCCCTTGAGTAGGTGATGTAATAGGAGGAAAGGGTAACCCGTTTTAGAGTAGGGATAACTTTGCCCCTTTTTATAGGAGACCCTGAGACAACTACAAGTCAAGTCCATGACCCATTTTTTTTTTTAGAGAGCGGACTGATCAATGCGGGAAGTCCACATAGAGATGTCACTTGTTTTGTGGTCATTTGTGAAGCTGATCAATGCGAGAAGCTTCTAAGAAAGTGTTGTTTGTAGCAAGATTTAGTAATAGCCATCCTTCGAGGGCGTGGTCTATACTTTGCTTTATAGATTTAAGGGCGTTTGAATAGCTGTCCTTTGAGGGAGCAGTCTATTAGCTATAACAATGATATTACAGCTATCCTTCGAGGGAGCAATCTGCTTTTTGATTTGATTTTGTGACCTTGGATATTTTGACATCTTGATTTAGTTTTGACATAATGTTGAGTCATGGACAAGACTTATAGAAGGTCAAGGGCTCCTTTTTATTAAGACGAAGCATCCATACGTCATAAAAGGGTTATAGAGGATGTGTTAAGGGAAAAAGGGGGAAAGGACTGAGGATTAAAAGGACAAAGATTGCTCAAGGGATGAGCTTAAGTTAAATGTCAAGTGGATGAGTACTTGACTAATAGTAGAATGGTCGTAGATGCAAAGCATTAAGGGGCTCAAGTTCTGGTCGGCCTTCAAAAGAAGATAGATGATAAGTCCCTAATCCATACTTGTGCGTGATGATATAAGGTCCGAGCCAATTAGGAGCAAATTTGCCTCATTTACTCCATTCCATATTGGTCACATGTTAGTTCTTTTTGAGGACAAGGTCTCCGATATTGAAATCTCTTTCTCTCAGAGTTTTGTTATAGGCTCATTTGATACGATTTTGATAGACATGGAGATGATTGAGGGCAGCAAGACGACGCTCATCGAGTAACTCAAGTTGAGATAATCGATCTTGATGAAATTCATCATTAGAAAGAATGTCATGGAGTGAAATGTGAAGAGACGAGATCTGTACTTCGAGAGGTAAGACAGCCTCTGTTCCGTACACTAAAGAGAAAGGGGTAGCACCTGTAGAGGTTCAAATGCTAGTGCAGTAGGCCCACAAAGCGAAGGGAATATGAACGTACCAATCCCTTCCAGTGTCATTGACCACCTTCATGAGAATTTTAGTTAAGATTTTATTAGAAGCCTCGGCCTGCCCATTTGCTTGTGGGTAGTAAGGCGAAGAAAAGCTGAGTTTAATACCAAAGGAGTCACAAAGTTTTTAGACAGTTTTGTTTTTAAATGACTTTCCATTATCGGTGATAATTTTGTGAGGTACACCGAAATGATAGATGATGTGGGTGTTGATGAAGTCGGCAATCTTGTCGGCTTTTGTGGAGATGAGAGGAATAGCTTCCACCCACTTAGTGAAATACTCGGTGGCAGTGATGATGGACTGATGACGAAGAGACGAATGGGGATTAATCTCTCCGATGAGATCTAAGCCCCATTGTGAAAAAGGCCAGAAGTCTTGAGCGACTTGTAAGGTGTGACTAGGGAGATGAAGCAAGTTAGCATGCTGCTGACACTTGATGCAACTCCAAACATAATCGCTACAGTCTTGATGAAGAGTGGGCCAATAATGACCCAAGCGAAGGATGTGCTTGGCAACCGAGTTACCACTGAAGTGTCCGCCACAAATCCTATCATGGGCTTGTTTAACAGTATGAGAAGCTTCAGTGGAGTTTAAACAATGAAGAAGAAGACCGTCAAAACCTCTTTTATAGAGAAAGCCCCCTAACATGGTATAGCGAGCGGTGCGCTTGATGAAAGCCCACCGTGCATTGCTAGAGAGGTTGGGAGGAATGATAGAATGAGCCAAGTAGTCCTCAAGTTGTTTATACCATACATCTTGTGAACTAGAGTCTATGGTGTGGATGAGATTGATGTCAGTGGAAATGTATGAAGGCAATGGCACATGATGTACCATGACATAAATTCTTGACGAGGATGATGAAGAAGAAGGAATATGCGAGGCGAGGGAAGCCATGGTGTTAGAAAACTTATTCGTAGATCGAGGAACAGTCTGCAATAAGTGATGGTTGAAAGATGTTAGAAGAGTGTCAACACGGTGCTTGTACCTTTGTAAAATTTCATTTTTACAAAGATATGAACCATTGATTTGATTGACGACAAGTTGTGAGTCACCGAAGATGTTGATGGACTTGATGTTTAAAGAAAGGGCAGTTTGAAGTCCCAAAATTAAGGCTTCATATTCGGCCATATTATTGGTACATTCAAAGTCAAGTTTGAAAGATAGGGGCATGGGCTCACCCTCGTGTGGGATGAGGATGACCCCCGCACCCCCACCAAGTTGACATTTACAGCCATCGAAGAACATCGTCATTTGGTAGAATGTGTCATTAGTCGAGAGAGTGGCGATAGATTCATCGGGAAACTCGCACTGAGAAGGTTGATTGTCAGGAAGAGGGGCATCTGCTAGTTGGTCAGTGATTGTTTGCCCCTTTATATATTTTTGCTGGACAAATTCTAAGTCAAATTCAACAAGAAGCATGAGCTAATGAGCCATACGTTGGTTTTGATATGGTTTGGAATGCATGTATTTAAGAGGATCAGTGTGAGTGACGACAAAGGTTTTGTGATTGAGAAGATAGTGATGAAGCTTGGTAGTGGCAAAGACTAATGCCAAATAGAGTTTCTCGATATGAGTGTACCGAGTTTCGTAATCAACTAGTGTTCGACTGATGTAATAAACTGCTTGCTCATGGTGTTGCTCGTCTCGATGCGCAATCATGGCACCTAACGAATGATTGGTTGCTGAGATGTAGAGGTAGAAGGGTTGGTCATCTTTTGGTGGAATAAGGACTGGTGGAGAGACCAAATAGCATTTGAGGGCTTTAAAAACCTCTTGGAAATCTTTATCCCATTTAAAGGAGACGTCCTTCTTAAGGAGGTGATGAAAGGGTTGCCAGCGGTCAGAAAGCTGTGAAATGAAGCAGCAGATGGATTGGATCTTTCCTTGTAGACTGTGAAGTTGCTTGAGATTAGTTGGAGGTGGCATTTTGAGGATAGCATGGATTTTGACAGGATCTTTCTAGATGCCACGAAGAGAGACAATGAATCCCAGGAGTTTTCCAGAGAGGACCCCAAAGACGCATTTCTTGGGGTTAAGACGGACATGGTACTGAAGAAGGTGAGAGAAAATGATTTTGAGGATAGTCAAATGGTCGCGACGAAGCTTAGACTTGCCAAGCAGGTCATCTACATAGTCCTCCATGATTTTATGGAGGAGATCGTGAAAGATGTAAGTCATGGCACGTTGATATGTGGTGCCTACATTTTTCAGACCAAAAGGCATGACTCGATAGCAGAAAGTTCCCCATGGTGTAATGAAGGTGGTTTTGTGCTAATCTTTCGGTGCAATCAGGATTTGCTTATATCTTGAAAATCCATCCATGAGTGATAACATCTCATGGTCAGCCATAAGATCAACAAGTTGGTCAATGTTTGGAAGAGGAAAGTCATCCTTAGGACAAGCTAGGTTAAGGTCACGATAGTCCATGCAGATTTGGATCCCCTCAGTTGCCTTGGTGATAGGAATGATGTTAGAGACCCACTATGGATAATCGATGGGTTGGATGAAGGAGACAGAAAGAAGGCGCTGAAGCTCTTCTTTGACAAGAAGTGCAACACGAGGATGCATTTTGTGAAGCTTTTGCCTAACAGGCTTAGCCTCTAGGCTTGTGACAATGTTATGAGTGGCAATGTTAGGGTCGATGCCAGGCATGTCAGTGTAGGTCCAGGCAAAGGCTTTGCGATTGTTTGAGAGAAATGTGGTATAGTCGATCTGCTCCTGGGTGTCTAAAGATTGACCAATCTTTAAGACTTGAGGAACACCAAAAGAGGAAAGGTTAATGTCAATGGTTGATTCATTTAACATAACCTGTGTTTCAAAAGGGAGGGAGTGCTAAATGAAAGAATCATCAGCACCCATATAAGTAAGAATGGCATCATCATCTATGCAGTGGACAGTGTTGATGGTTGCCGATTCATCGTCTATCATGCTGGGATAAATGAGAGGGAGAGACTTGGGAACCCCGTTGAGCTGATAGGTTAGGGGTTCCAAGCGGATGGTGTTTATGCAAAAAAAAACTAGGAGGGATGGAAACCACCGACTCCGTAGGTGAGGATGGAAGAATAGGCGAGTCTGGAAGAGATTGGTCGATGGTTGGTTCGGGGCAAAGGTTTGCGGAAGCCTCAGTGGGTTCTTGGAAACCCAGTCCATATTGTTTCTTT
Source organism: Torreya grandis (assembly GCA_037957365.1). Classification (NCBI taxonomy): domain Eukaryota; kingdom Viridiplantae; phylum Streptophyta; class Pinopsida; order Cupressales; family Taxaceae; genus Torreya; species Torreya grandis. Next base: position 597,609 of record JARHVA010000317.1, on the reverse strand, counting down.
GCATTATCGTCATTGGGTGGTTTGATAGGCCGATGGGAGCCTTGTTCGTAGCGCCCAAAGCCAAAACCCTTCCATGCACACCTATAAAGGTAGGTCTGTGCAAAGGTGGGGTTGCCAAGAAAGGAGAAATTGGATGTGAATATTTGAGGTGAGGAGGAAGGATTTGAGTCAGTAGGAGCTTGATCCAACCCCTCATAGATGAGATTGGTTCAAAGGCTAGGAGGACCATAAGGAATGACCATTTCAATCTGACGGTCATAGCTTGGATTTTGATGAAGCTGTCCATACTCTTGGGGAGTCTAGAACATGTCTAGAGTAAGTAAGCGATATTCCCCCAGTGAAAGTCTCTGGAAGATATCATCCATGGGGTCCTTGGTTGTTAATTGAGAAGATGATGTGGTGGCAACCACTGTTTGTGTACTAGTTGATGCTTCCGTGGATGGAGACAATGTTTGGGTTGATGCCTTGAGAGGAATAAGGATGTCATTTGGGCGATAAGTTGTGTTACAAGTCTTAAAAGGGGATGGGTCAGCAGGAATGACATGGACTTGTTTGTTGTGTTCAAATATGACACAACGGTGAAGTGTTGAAGGGACGCAAGCCATGGCGCAGATCCAGGGTCATCCTAATAGCATGTTATATTGGAATTCTCCCTCAATGATGTAGAAGAGCTCTAGGATTGTGCATGGACCAACACAGATATGGAGGACAACAATGCCAATAATGTTAGCAGTGGTGTCATTAAAAGATCTAAGAATTGCGTCAGTTTTTGATACGCAATTCTTAGGAAGAGCCAATTGATCAAAGGCGTGGGTGGCAATGATATTAATGTTGGCACCCCTGTCAATCATAACTCATTTAATACGGGTTTGATCAATGTAGGCTGTGATGAAAAGAGCAATGTCCTGATCTTCTAAGGTAGAGGTAGGAATTTTAAAATCACTGAAAGTGATAGAGGCAACGGGGGATAAAGAATGGACTAAAGCAGCTAGTGGTTGAGGGTCTTTAGGTTGGACCTCTGCTGCCTGTAAGGCTTTGATTAGAGCTTGACGATGTTGGGGGGAGCTTTGGATAAGGTCATATAAGGTCATCTTCACAGGCGTTTGGTGAAGTTATTTTATCATAGAGTCTTTGATTGCCTCTAAAGAAGGGGGTTGAGATGCACCTAAGATGAAAATCTTGGGTTTTGGTGGTTGAGGTGACTGGACAAAAGGATAGGTCCAAGGAATAGCAGCTTTTTCTTTTGCCTTGTCCTTTTGTGACTTGGTGGTTATATGGATAGCATTGGTTTCAAAGATTAGAGGTGAAGAAGGGGTCATGGCCTGCTGGTGAGATGTTGATGTGGTTGAAGAGGTTGGATGGGAAGATGTCGAGGGTCATTCAAGAGTGTCCTCAAGGAGAAGAGTGTCTTTCTCTATATAGCGGCGAATGACTGCCTTGAGGGCACAGCAAGTCTCGATATCGTGTCCTGGCGTATGATGGTATAAGCAAATCTTCGTATCGTCAAACCAGGAAGGTTTTGACTCGAGGGTTGGAATGGCTTGATAGAAGGAAGGGTAATGCTAAAAGTCTGCAAAAGTTGGCATAATATCAAAGCATATGAACCTACTAAGGGGTCTGTGCCTGTTGATGCATGACGTGCTGGTGACTTTTGCTTGGGAGGAGTTGGTGGAGGTTTTCATACCACCTTTTGGTTCGATGGTGCGGTGACAGGTGGAGATGATACTTTCTTCATGAGAGGTACTGCCTTCTTAGGAGAGGGTAGACTGGAGGTACGTAAAGGAAGCAAAGAAGGTAACTGGTTTTGATTAGAAGTTAGATTGGGAAGGATTCTGGTTAAAGTTGAAGGATGGGGGCCCAAAATGGAAGGCAATGGTGACAGAGGAGGAGGCATTCGTCTTTGTGGTCTGGCAGTCTTCTTCGACTTGGTTGGAAGACTATTATTGGTTGAGGTCTGGTCTAAGTCCACCTTCACTTGCAGGTGAGTGAGGGTAGAGATAGGGTGAATGTCGAGTGACTTGATTGGTTTAGATGGGGTAGATGTAGATTTAGAAGAGGAAGCCTGGTCTTTGTTGAGAGTCTTGGGAGATTCTGCCTTGGGAGGATTGGTAGCATGAGATGAGAGGGCACAGAGATGTTGAAGAGTTTTAAGACGCTCCCACAATCCCTGATGCTCCACTTTCCTTGAAGGGAGGAGTTCAATTTTCTCCACTAGTCGGGAAAATGGTTGAGAAGATGTTGGATGAGGTTTGGGTCTTTGAGAAGATGTGTTAGGTGTGGCAGTAGTCTCAGACCCAAGTAGTGTGGGAGTTATAACTGGATTGTCGTTGATCAAAGAAGATGGAGAGTCAGGTTCTTCTCTTGGTGGAGAAGGAACTAGAGAGTGTGGCTCTTCAAGAGGGTAAAAGGCAGGGATTATGGTGCCCTCCACTTGCGATCAAGGAGTAGGTAAGGTCGGGTCCTCCATAGGCAGTAGGAAGGAGGATGGTGAGACCGGTGGTGCTGGTAAGGTTGAGGCATCCTCCAAGATAAGAGAGGTTGACGGAGAGCTAACCGGGGAAAGAGGTTTGTCCACACGTGATGGACTGATAGATGGACTAACCTCTTGAGGTTGGTCGGAGATGAAGGGCGAGACTGTATTGACTATTCGAATGTCGTGTTCATGAGTGTTGTCAATCAAGGTTTGGACATTATTTTGGGTCGGTGGATGATTGGGGAATGGTTGCTTGAAGATGTTGATGCCCTAATTAGGAGGTGCATTGGGATTATCTAGGATGAAGTCACCCTTTTCAAGCATGTCTTGGATTATGTTTTTAAAGGTTTTGCAGTTTCCCGTGTCATGACCTTTGACACGGTGGTAATTGCAGAAGTCATTTTCCCTATACCATGCAGGGATGGTGCGTGAGGGATCAAATTGTGGAGGTGGTTGAATCTGGGGGAGATTGAGAACCCCCTATCTAAAAAGTTTTTCCAGTATAGACGCGTATGATTCTCCAAGAGGAGTATACTATCATTATACGTATCTCTACTAGAATTGACGGGTGGCGCTCTGAGATGTGGATGGCTCAGGCTGATTAGTTGAAGAGGACAAAGGTCTAATGACTACAACGTTAGCTGAAGCTTTAGACTTAGGATTGGATGATGAAGGTTTAGAAGAAGAGGAGTCATTGGTCTTAAAGTTGGGATTCTTGCTCTGCAACTTGACTTTATTCTCCTCGATGGCACGTAATTCAAGTTTGTGGGCCATCGTGAAGGCTTCGTCGAAGGTGTGGAAGGTCTGAACCCGTAAGGTGGAAGAAATATGTTTGGTGCAGGCTCAGGAGAAAAGTTTAATAAGTTTGGGTTGGGGTAAGGAAAAAGAGAGTTGATTGATGAGGCCTCTCCAGCGAGCAACAAAGTCAGCTATAGATTCATCCTCGAATTGACAAATAGTATAGAGGTCCATGATCGAGACCTTCTTGGTGATGTTAATGGAGAAGTGATCAAGAAAGAGCTGGGCCAGCTGTGTAAATGTGAAGAGGGAATGGCTGGCAATAGAGCTGTACTAGTCAAACACAGTGCCAGAAAGAGACATAGGAAATGTGCACAAGAGCAATGCATCGTCATGGGAAATAAGGTAACAGGCATGTCTGAATGCCCATAAGTGCTGCTGCGGATCTTTCTTGCTTTGAAAGCAAGAAAATTTGGGAAGCTCCCACTGGTTGGGGTATGGTCTAATTGGGATGGAAGGATGTGAATATTTGAGGTGAGGAGGAAGGATTTGATTCAGTAGGAGCTTGATCCATCCCCCCATAGACGAGATTGGTTCAAAGGCTAGGAGGACCATAAGGAATGACCATTCTGATCCGACAGTCATAGCTTGGGTTTTGATGAAGCTATCCATACTCTTGAGGAGTATGTAACATGTCTAGAGTAAGTAGGCGATATTCCCCCAGTGAAAGTCTTTGGAAGATATCATCCATGGGGTCCTTGGTTGTTAATTGAGAAGATGATGTGGTGGCAACCACTGTTTGTGTACTAGGTGACGCTTCTGCGGATGGAGACAATGTTTGGGTTGATGCCTTGAGAGGGATAAGAACATCGTTTGGGCGATAGGTTGTGTTACAAGTCTTAAAAGGGGATGGGTCAGTAGGAATGACATGGACTTGTTTGTCGTGTTCAAATTTGACACAACGGTGAAGTGCTGAAGGGATGCAAGCCATGGCGCAGATCCAGGGTCACCCTAATAGCATGTTATATTGGAATTCTCCCTCAATGATGTAGAAGAGCTCTGGGATTGTGCATGGACCAATGTAGATATGGAGGACAATAGTGCCAATAGTGTTAGCAGTGGTGTCATTAAAGGATCTAAGGATTGCGTCAGTTTTCAATACACAATTCTTGGGAAGAGCCAATTGATCAAAGGCATGGGTGGAAATGATATTAATGCTGGCACCCCCATCGATCATAACTCATTTAATATGGGTTCGATCAATGTAGGCTATGATGAAAAGGGTAGCGTCCTGATCTTCCAAGGTAGAGGTAGGAATTTCATAATCACTGAAAGTGATAGAGGCGACAGGGGATAAAGAATGGACTAGGGCAACTAGTGGTTGAGGGTCTTCAGGTTGGACTTCCGCTGCCTGTAGGGCTTTGATTAGAGCTTGGTGATGCTGGGGGGAGCTTTGGATAAGGTCATATAGGGTCATCTTCATAGGCGTTTGGTGAAGTTGTTTTATCATAGAATCTTTGATTGCCTCTGAAGAAGTGGGTTGGGACGCACCTAAGATGGAGATCTTGGGTTTCGGTGGTTGAGGTGCCTGGACAAAAGGATAGGTCTAAGGAATAACACCTTTTTCTTTCACCTTGTCCTTTTGTGACCTAGTGGTTATATGGATAGCATTGATTTCAAAGATAGGAGGTGAAGAAGGGGTCATGGCCTGTTGGTGAGATGTTAATGTGGTTGAAGAAGTTGGATGGGAAGGTGTCGAGGGTCGGTCAAGAGTGTCCTCAAGGAGAAGAGTGTCTTTCTTCATATAGCAGTGAATGACTACCTTGAGGGCACAGCAAGTCTTGGTATCGTGTCCTGGTTTACGATGGTATAAACAAATCTTCGTATCATCGAACCAAGAAGGTTTTGACCCGAGGGGTTGGAATGGCTTGATAGAAGGAAGGGTAATGCTAGAAGTCTGCAAAAGTTGGCGTAATATCAAAGCATATGAACCTACTAAGGGGTCCGTGCTTGTTGATGCATGACACGCTGGTGACTTTTGCTAGGGGGATGTTGAAGAAAGTTTTCATACCACCTTTTGGGTTGGTGGTGCGGCCACATGTGAAGACGGCACTTTCTTCGTGAGAGGTGCCAAATTTTTGAGAGGGGGTTGACTTGTGGTTGGTAAAGGAAGTAATGGAGGTAATTTGTTTTCGTTAAGGGTCGGAGTAGGAAGTATGCCGATTAGGGTAGAAGGGTGAGGGCCTAAAATGGAGGGTAATGTTGATGGTGGAGGAGGGGTTCGCTTCTGCGGTTTGGCAGTCTTCTTTGACTTGGTTGGAAGACTACTTTTGGTCGAGGTCTAGGCTAAGTCCACCTTCACTTGTGGGTGAGTGAGGGTAGAGACAGGGTGAACGCCGAGTGACTTGATCAGTTTAGATTGGGTAGATGCAGGTTTAGAAGCAGGAGTCTGGTCTTTGTTGAGAGTCTTGGGAGATTCTACCTTGGGAGGATTGGTAGCATGAGACGAGAGGGCATGGAAATGTTGAAGAACTTTAAGACGCTCCCACAATCCTTGATGCTCCACTTTCCTTGAAGGGAGAAGTTCGATTTTCTCCACTAGTCAAGAAAATGGTTGAGAGGATGTTGTATGAGGTTTGGATTCTTGAGAAGACGTGTTAGGTGTGGCAGTAGTTTTGGACCCAAGGTGTGTGGGAGTTATAACTGGATTTTCGTTGATCGAAGATGATGGAGAGTCAAGTTATTCTCTTGGTGGAGAAGGAAATGAAGAATGTGACTCTTCAAGTAGGTAAAGGGTAGGGATTATGGTGCCCTCCACTTGCGATCGAGGAGTAGATAAGGTCAGGTCCTCCATAGGCAGAAGAAAGGAGGATGGTGAGACCGGTGGTGCCGGTAAGGTTGAGGCATCCTCCAAGATGAGAGAGGTTGACGGAGAATTAACTAGAGAAAGAGGTTCGTCCACACGTGATGGACTGGTAGATGGACTAGCCTCTTAAGGTTGGTCGGGGATGAAGGGCGAGATCGTATTGACCGTTTGAATGTCGTGCTCATGAGTGTTGTCAATCAAGGTCTGGACATTATTTTGAGTCGATGGATGATTGGGGAATGGTTGCTTGAAGATGTCAATGCCCTGATTAGGAGGTGCATTGGGATTATCTAGAATGAGCTCACCCTTTTCAAGCATGTCTTGGATTATGTTTTTAAAGGTTTTATAGTTTCCTGTGTCATGACCTTTGACACGGTGGTAATTGTAGAAGTCATTTTCCCTATACCACGCAGGGATGGCGCGTGAGGGATCAAATTATGGCAGTGGTTGAATTTGGGGGAGGTTGAGAATCCCCTGTTTAACAAGTTTTTCCAGTATAGACGTGTATGATTCTCTAAGAGGAGTATACTATTGTTGTATGTATCTCTACTAGAATTGATGGGTGGCGCTCTGAGATGTGGATGGCTCAGGCTGATTGGTTGAAGAAGACGAAGGTCTAACGACCATAGCGTTAGCTGAAGCTTTAGACTTAGGATTGGATGATGAAGGTTTAGAAGAAGAAGAGTCATTGGTCTTAGAGTTGGGATTCTTGCTCCACAACTTGACTTTATTCTCCTTGATGGCATGTAATTCAAGTTTACAGGCCATCGTGAAGGCTTCGTCGAAGGTGCGGAAGGTCTGAACCCATAAGGTGGAAGAAATATGTTTGGTGCAGGCTCGGGAGAATAGTTCAATAAGTTCAGGTTGAGGTAAGGAAAAGGAGAGTTGATTGATGAGGCCTCTCCAGCGAGCAACGAAGTCAGCTATAGATTCATCCTCAAATTGGCGAATAGTATAGAGGTCCGTAATCGAGACCTTCTTGGTGATGTTAATGGAGAAGTGATCAAGAAAGAGCTGGGCCAGCTGTGTAAAGGTGAAGAGGGAATGGCTGGCAATAGAGCTATACCAGTCAAGTGCAATGCCAGAAAGGGACATAGGAAATGTGTGCAAGAGCAATGCATTGTCATGGGTAATAAGGTAACAGGCATGTCTGAATGCCCATAAGTGTTGTTGTGGGTCTTCCTTGCTTTGAAAGTGAGAAAATTTGGGAAGCTCCCACTGGTTGGGGTATGGTCTAATCGGGACGAAAGGATGAATAGGCTCATTGCAAATTTGCTTGTATGAGAGAGCATTGCGTGAGCCAAAAATGGATGTCTCTAGGCTAGACATCTTGTCCATCAGCATTTTGATGATATCTGCTGACGGATTGACGGGTGGAGCGCCCCCTAGATTATAAGGCGCTTGAAAGATAGTGGGAGGGGCATATGACGTGGTTGGTTGCGTAGACGCAACATATGGGTAGCTGGTTATTGGAGCGAAAGTTGAAGCCAAAGGCACTTGTGTTATGGGGTTGGTAGGCACAAGTTGGATAGGGGCCGTCAAGGATGGTTGAGGAGTGGCCACACTTGTTGACAGGTAAACAGTTACTCTTGTGTTGATAGGTGCAAGAGTAGGGGGGATAGAGACTAGTAGGTTTTGGAAAGGTGTGGGATTTAATTGAGTAGCTTGAGGTTGAGGGAGTACCAGAACCCCCATGGAAGTAGGTTTAGATGGAGTGGTTAAGTTTTGAAGGTAAGACACGGTTGGATTATTGGTAGAGGTGTTGACTTGATTGTCTAGAGGCTGAATTATAGGTGTTGTTGATGTGATCCTTATCTCGACTAAGGAAGTCGGCATCCCATAGATTGGGTTGCCTAGGGAGTCTTGCATTTGGCTATGCGTGAGACAGTGTTGTAAGGCTTTAACGTTGAGGTCCAAGAATCGTGTGAAATCTTGGTCCCCTTCTGGGATAATAGGAGTCTGAGGCGGGGTTGGGCGAGTAAGAGTTCTTTCAGTCTCTGAGTGGAACTCCATTATAGGACTGGTTATAGATGGTGAAGGTGGAAGTGATTGTTGACTAGCGTGGTCAAGAAGGGCCTTGGTTTGACTACGTGTCAAAACCATTCAAGGCAAGAAAGGGTCAGATTTTAGAAAACTGTGTTTTTTTAGTCTCAAAAAACCAAAATGAATGTTTAGATAGCAAGAAAGTTGGATTTTAAGCTTGCTATTTTTGGAAAAAAGAAATTGGACAGTGACCGACGTTGGTATAAAAATCGATGTCGGTGAAGAAGACTACCGATATCGGTCAGATAACCGATGCCGGTGGAAGAAAGTTACCGACGTCGGTTACAGAACCAATGTCGGTTACTGTGTTTTCTAGAAACTCAAAAAAAAAGTTTTTGGAAATGAAGAAAATGTCCTTACCAGCTCAAAAAAAATAGATAAAAATAGAAAATAAGATGAGGACAGGCAGAATCCTAGCATTAAATCCCTAGAAATAATTTTATTAGGATCGTGTGGCTTATGCCTTAAAGTGATGTTTGAGGAGGTTGGCTATTAGAAGGGTCTTAGAATAAGTAGTCTAAAGATGGTTTCAGGTATGTTTAGGCACTCAAAAGTCTGTGTTAGGTTTTGTACATGGCCTGGTGCTAAGGAGCAAGCTCCCCTCACTTCACGATTCCAGTGGTTAGCTGGTCTCGCTTAGCCAAAATATACTTTCCCTATAGATTAGACTCTGCCAGAGAACAGAGTGGGCTTTCCCCTTGGTGGTGAAATCCAAGTAGGATCACCAGGATGGGTAAGGTATCCGCTGGGTGATGAAATCCCAGTCGGGCCTTGTCTCAAGTGAGTTTTATGTTTAATTTAGTACACGTGGTCTGGTTGTGTAACATCAAGTGATCTACGATTTATTCAATATGCGGTTTATTAATTACTAAGTGTGGACTAAGAAATGCAAGCAAGCAGAAATGGAATGCAATATATATTTAAGCCTCAAATCGAAATGTTAAGTTGGAATGAAAACAAGTTTGAGAAAGGATTTGAAGAATATGATTTTTTTTTGGACTAGTCTAGAAATGCAAGAAAAGAAAGAAAAAGTTCTTTTTATTCCTGCTTATGATGTCTTTTAGAAAAGAAGAAAGAGGTGAAGAGGGAGAAACCTAATGCACCTAAATGAAAAAAAGAAGGAAATGAACCCAAGGAAGGCCCTAAGAGTCCCACCAGGCGTGCCAGAATGTTTCTATGCAATTTTACTTTCACATTCAAAGAGAGAAAATGAGAAACTTAAAGAAATGGTCAAGGCTTGTATGCACCTGGATGTAGTCTATGCACCGTAATCCAGATGTTGTGAGAACTCCTCGTTTGTTGTGGAGGATGACACCTGAAAGAGACAGATACTAAAACACGAAAAATGTTAGTTGATAAAAGGGTGGATTGCCAAGCAAAAGCTTGGTCCTAGAAGCGCTAAGGCTTCTTGGAGGATGACAATCCACTGTTTAAAACAGAAGATGACAGAGACAGAAAAGAGAAATGATAAAAGACTTGAAAAGAAAGAACTAAAAGTAAATGCGTACCTGATAAGCTACAATCTGCTTAACACAGTCACTAACGTCGGTGATATTACTGGCATCGGTCAGGAAGGTCACCGATGATGGTTAGACTGTCGACATCAGTAGGGGAAGTGGACGAGGTCAGTCGGGGTAATGGCCAAGGACGGGTTACAGGTCTAGTTTCTGGTCTGCAGGATGGACTGTGGTCTTGTCTGTGAGTCTGAGGGTCTATGAGGGAGTCAGAGGAATTGCTTGGGGTCTAATGGACTGAGAATCTTGTCAAGAGAAGGGGACTGAATTGGTGATAAAGGAAAAAAGAGGATGAACAGGAGAGAAGGCTTTTCAGCCTCTCTGAGAAGGACAGAAGGTTGGGTCAAGGATGCTTGGAATAGACAATAAACAGAATGCTAATATATTGTAAATGACACTGAAATGAAAATAGTATAAATACTTAGCTGTGATACGAGTTGGCAAAGGTGCAGAAGCTATGTTTTGGTTATCGCTGGTGATGGAGATAACGTGCAATCCCTATGCAGAATGTTTGATGCAAGAACTTAGTGCCTAGAAAGTGCTGTCAAGAATGTTGATCCCTAGAAGAACAAGAAGCCCAGAACACTAAAAATCAAAAGCACGAGAACTTTGTTTCGCCAGAAGAAGATTCGAGAGTCGTGATTAGCTCCAGAGATTCACCAATTTCTGATTGGGATCGTCAAAGGGTCAAAAAAATGGTTTAAGTATAACCGACATCGGTGATTCCACCGGCGTCGGCCGACATTTGACCGATGTCGACGGGTGGAGAACGAGTAAAAGAGCCACCAAGCCCGTTCTCCATCCGCCAAGTGCATTATCCATTGAAGAATGTCAAAGGTTGGGCTAAATACGCATGAGAGTTAGTTAGGCGGTTAGAGAGAAGTAAGAATAGGTCTTGGGTGAGTCATAGGGTGGGAAATAGTCTAAGGTGAGGTGTCAGGCAAGGTGTCAAGGGGAGAATATTAATAATAAATTATTATTTTTAAATTAGTAAGTGCATGTTTTAGGAATGGGTTAGGAATGGACCAAGGGGGAAGGTGACCAAGGGTTAGACACTATTTAGGTGTCTACAATAGGAGCCATAAGATGTGGTAAGCCTAGTTGTTTGGGCACATGAGCTATAAGGTGTGGCTCCACCCATGAGGTATAGTGCTTGGTAATGCACATGCACATAAATATAATAACTAAAGTAGCCCAAGTCAGCTAATTTTCCTTAATATTTGTATAAGGATGACATATAATCTACCCATGAGTAATTATCTATACGGTTAGAGCATGGGGCATCATACATACTATAAGATCTTTTCACCACCTCACCACTCGAGGTAGCCTATCATCCATAACATGGGGTAACCCAACTAGCTGATACATAAGAAACCTCTCATATATCTAACTACTTAATACAATCATGGGGCCCATATTCTTATATCCTTAGGTTAACATGCCATACATGTCATACATGATATGCACCCAAATAATTTATTCCAAATGATACAGGGTACCCTGCTTTAATATTGACCAATATAAAGCTATTGCATATAATAGAACCTTCCCATTTGAATTGTGACATAGAAAATGAACTTTCATAAGTCCTATCATGACCTTATAGATATTTAAAATGGTCAAGATATATACATCAAACAATCATACCCATAATCTAGGATAAATATTATCTAAGCCAATTTCCTAATGGGCTAGGGCTCACCTCTCCTCAGCCTCTAGTGTATCACAAATAATAGGTGTCCTAATAATGGGAAGTCTAATAAAAGCATGGACATCCTCCAAGGTGATTCCCACCCCTATAATATCCCCATCCACCTCCCACCATAAAGTGTTGGTTAGTCACTCCCATGCTCCTAGGAACATGACAACTAGATCAACATTGAGAGCGATCTTCCACATCTCAATGATATCTCCAAAATATTAGGGAGGTATGCATACTTGGTCATCATTTTTTAGTCTCTATAGTAAATTTGGCAACCAAGATGCATCCACTAGGTGCCAAAATCTCTTCCATCACTATAAAATGTCAAACACCATAGAGTGTATTAGATATTAATATAAAAATAATAAATATACATTTTTAAAATTATTAAATTACTAACTACTTCATCAACCTTTTATTACTATTTTCTATTTCCCACCCTTTTCCTACATAGTCATCCTTTTTTATACTAAACTAGTCTTGTCACCCCTCTTTACCAATTATGTTATCCATCTGCTATGCAATCAGCTAATTTTTACAAATATGGTCATCCCTTTTTTAACTAAATTGACCCTTTTCCCATATTTGCCTACTAAGTCATCATTTTGATACAAAGTTTTCCCCATTTAAAAAACTAAGTCATGTCCCTATTGCATACCAAATCAGCCAACATTCACTAAGTCAACCTTGTCCACTTTCTAACTGATGTGATCCTTTGTTATGCAATCAACCACCCTCATCCATACTAAGTCAGCCCAATGTTATGTAATTAGATACTTCCTTAATTCTCACTCTTTCCAATAAATTTAATTGGGTTGACTCTATTCAAAAATGATGGTAACTTTTCAACTATCTATCATAAATACCTTAGGCATTTATTGCTCTGACCCTTTCCTACCTATTAACCTACTTTGTTCTTAGTTTACCTAAAAAATTCTTAGGGTAATTTTTTATACCTAAATTTTCCCTAATACCTTTTTTTTCCTTGATTAATTTCAATATAAATTACCAAAAATTTTAAATTAATGCATTACTTACCTGAGCTTCACTAGTTGTTGTCGCTAAGCATCCTCCACATTGCATTTATTACCTCATTACCATGGTCACTTTCCATGCTAGACTAGGTCACTCAAAGATTTATTTTCTCATAATAATAAAATTAAAAATGAATGAATTTTATTTCTATTTATATTTAATATTTAAAATTCCATAATTACTAATTATTTTCACCTAGATTTTATTTTTCACTCATAACTTTGTTTCTACTAGCTCTTTTTCTAAACTGAAATATGTTCTATAATCCTAATGTCATAGACAATTTTTATACATATTACATGTATATTTTTCAAAAAATAAAATTTTCACTCATTTTATAGGTTCACCTAATGTTCCCTACATTAGACACCTATGCATTTCCCACTTCATTTCTACTTTACAGCACTAAGGTAAATAAAGGTATGTATTTTTTAATTCTATCATTTCTTTTATCTTATTCACTTCTTAGTTCAATTTATTTAGCTCGGCATTATGTATTATTGTGTTCTTTTTATGAAGCACCATCCCATGTTGCAATTGCATGACACATGATGAGATTCAAGTGGAGTATATGTATACGCATAATTTTTTAAAACTTTATCAATTACTAATGTTTTATCTCTTTTAGGAACCCATCAAGTCTCAATCTCTCTGAGTCTAGACCTTAAAAGGTGCACCAATAAAGGGGTGGGTAGACCATTGGTGATTTTTAATATTATTGTTCCCTATACCACCACTTAAAACGAAAACAAGTCCCTTATATATGTTTCCTTAAGCTTTGACATCTCCCTTACATGCTCTTCCAAGAAACTCACCACCTCAAATAGCCCTTACTTAAGATAGACCTATTTTTACCATCCTCTAGATATAGTTGAATGGTTCAACCCTGCTCTAGTAATTGAGCATGTTATGGGACTAAGTTTGCCTAGCCAACTTAGTCTAGGACCTAACTATTCTATTTCCTAACTAATTTGGTTGACTAGGAAAATTGTGTTGACTAAAATTTTATAAGGGTTTAAGATTAGATCCATCTATATAAACACATCCTTCACCTCATTTCCAATAGAGAGAATCATTTATTTATGTTTCTTTATCTATTTATCTGCCATTCTATTTGAGGATTCATTACTTAGGGTTTTATAATTATTTAGAGAAGAATATTATTTTGTGGAAAAAGTATTTTGTATACATAAGAGAAGTCTTACAACCTAAATCTGACCTATCTTTGCTATCCTTATGAAACATAACAACCTCTTGCAAAGCAACATTGTCCAAGGGAGAGATTGAGGATCAATAGATTCATCTTCAAGTTAAGTATTCCAAAATATTAATCCTCTTTTATTAGTAGATATATTTTCATGTGTGATGACTTATGAATGCATTTATCTCTCCATGCTTAGGATTACCTCTACATTGACTTGAGTAGATTTTTTATTTGAAATCTTATTTTTAATGTTTATTGTTCCCCATTTGTGCCACAAGCTTTCGTGAGCACTAGGTTATATTTAATTTACTTTGTTACAAATTATATGACCTAGCTAGGGTTAATGTGGGGTATTAATTGACTAGAATATTTAAAACCCTATCTAGTGATATCTTATGGTAAGATACCCCTTAGTTAGGTCTAGTGGATCCATAGTGGTCATGATCTTGATTGTCAAAATGTACCAATAAGCGAAATGGCTAGTTTGATTTATCTTCTTAGAGCTAGGATTGATTTATAGATCAATTACACTTTCCCTTGTATACAAAATCTAATCATGAAAATAGTGAAAAATATGATAATAATGAACATATACATCAAGATAAATTTAAATCTATTTTAATGTTTTGATAGTGTATTGATGAAAATATTAAATATATCCAAAATATCCTTGATACTAGATTAGAAACTAATAAATCTAAAAGCATTAGTGAACAACCATTGGTATCTATTACATTATCCATCCCATCGAGCACATCATTGATTCCTAAATCTAGTGGGGGCACATGATATGTCTTTAGTCTAATATTCCTCAATGACCAAAAAAATATTACTACATCCTCTATGGTAAAAAATAATGTTTTAAATAAAATATTAGTTTCAATTCCTACATCAATTCAAGTAGTGTTTGCATCTCATTTGGTGACTTCCTAAATATCAAACCTCAGTCCTAATGGATCTACTATGCAAACTCTTCTCCAAATTATTCAAAATTTGGAAGCCAAAGTTAAAAATATTGAGGAAAATGATTTAAATTATACTCATGTTATTGATTCAAAATATGTATTGCATAATCCTATTTCACTTGGTATATCTTTACACCCTTTTTCAACTAGTTTTATATCACTGCAGTTAAAACTTTATGATGGCAGAGGTGACCCTAAATCTCTAGTATTTCTATGTATTATGCCTTGATTATGATTCCAATGATAAATTTTTGATAAAATTATTTACAAAGAGCTTAAAATACTATGCTTTAAGATGGTTTTATGATATAAAAATATGATTGATGAAAGCATTCAAACCTCTATCAGATTAGTTTATAACACTTTTATCTATCAACATCACTAAAAATATGTCATTTACAAAAATTCTAAATATCAAACAAGGAACAAATGAGATCATCAGTGAATATGTTTTGAGGTACAATAAAATGTTGGAAAAATAACAAATCTAATGGAAAATAAATATCTTCAAGATATATTTAGGCAAAGTTTGCTTGTTCCACTAAATGAGTCTATTATCTTCATTAACTTTAAATATTTTAATGGCATATTCCATATTTTAAAAGATTGAGAAATGAAATTTATTACATTGAACAAGCTTAAGTGTCTATCTAATGCACTGACTACATCAAATAAAAAGTTTCATATCAAACTAAGTTATAATGTAAAACCTCCATAGTATTAAAAGGAAGCAACAAAAATAGTGAATATAGTGTCACAAAAACCTGATCAACACATCTTATCTAATGCACCTAAGAGACAATTTACGTGACTACTTGAGTCTCCATCTTCACTCCTTAAGAATTTAATAGAGTGTAATCTCATATCTCTCCTTCATCCCTTAGAGGTTAATACGATCCAACCTATAACAAAAGGATATGATGAAAATTATTATTATGACTATCACCAATGTGTTTGGAATTCTATGAATTGATTTTAAAAGTTGAAGGACAAGATACAAAATCTCATTAATAGTGAAAGAATCACATTTGATGATTTACTAAAGGATTTAGGATCACTACTTGGTGATCATCAAAACCAAAAGATAGTTAACAATCCATTATAGGATCATTCTAAGAAAACACCATAAGTGCAAATGAAATATAATATACATCCTCTTCCATCACATTATGGGCAACCATAGATGAGATAATTCACA
This sequence comes from Torreya grandis, assembly GCA_037957365.1. Taxonomy (NCBI): domain Eukaryota; kingdom Viridiplantae; phylum Streptophyta; class Pinopsida; order Cupressales; family Taxaceae; genus Torreya; species Torreya grandis. Next base: position 581,868 of record JARHVA010000317.1, on the reverse strand, counting down.
CACTTAACATGAGATACCTCATATAATTAAGAGGCCTTTTATTACATTTGATGATAGTAAAATTGTGGATAATGACTTAGATCAAGTTCTCCCATGGTTTATTAGAGCACATATTGATCATCAAGATAAACACAATGTTATGGTTGATAATAGTTCTAGTTATTGTCTATAAAATGACATTAATCACACATTTATGATATATATACATGATGATTTATACCCTTTAACCAATATGGTCAAATAATTTTATGGAAAAGCACAAGAGATTTTTGCTTAGATTGATTTACCTTTACAAGTTGGTCCATCACATGTTACCACAACATTTTAATTTATACCACATACATGAGTTTTTGATATTTTATTGGGATGAACTTGGATTAATGAGCTCTATGTAGTTCCCTCCAAAATTCATAAATGTCTCAAGTATATTCATGCCAACAAGGTAATCATAGTTTTGGGGATTTATTATGTTCATCCTCTACAAAAAGAGAATTTTATTCCAATACAACTAATTATACAACCTATTAAGGTTAATCATGATAAAAAGGGTAAGCAAAAGGAAATTCTATTTCTTAGGAAATTGATACTTTAGAGGTTATTACATCAAAGATACATAGTGGAATCTATGGAGCCATCATCTATACGTACAAGACTTATCCAGTTGTTGAAATTAGATGAACATGTGTCAAAGATGATACATAGAACTAAAACTATATTTTCAAAAAAATAGAACTAATAAATGGGTTTCATGAACCATTGCATCTTCTACTACTTCTTCATGACCATATATTTATATGAGGAATTAGTAAAATATTACAAATTATTTAGTTACAGATTTGGCACATATACATGATCTTTAGTAGTATGACTAGTTTTTTGTACACAATTATAAGCCTCAAGTACCCTATGAACATCTTTAAGATTGGATCATCAGCTAGCCTTCTTAATTTAAAAAAATAATAAAAATAAAATTAAAAAAATTGAATAAAATACAAAAACATTCAAATAAGTCAAAAATGCAAAAATAATTTGCATTTACATGTTTACTAGATTTTTCATATATTGTTTACTTTATGTTAGTGTATAACATATCATTTAATTTATATACACACATACATTTCATGGGTACTTGAGTGTGATATGAGGATACACTAGATCCATGATATATGAGCCTATAGATATTGGGCATTTCCTCTACCCATGTGACACATTATGTTTGGGGCATATACTTATCTTGATCATGATAGTTAAAGGTTCTATTATTTTATGATCATTTTAAATTATCATGCTAAGCTTATATACTAACTATTGACCATTTTTTACCCCCAGTTCAAAAGGGGTCAACACCTATAGTTTTAAAACTTTTCATAGGTTTTTTTCCCAAGCTTATAGATAGTTAATTTGGTCTTTTAATGGTCTTATAGTGGTCATTTAAATCCTTGATTAGCATTATTTAAGGTTTGATCTCTATATGTACTTGTATAGTCTTCAAAGGTCCTTCATGAGCTAATGTTTTTTATCACATGTGTTCAAGGTTATAACATTGTCATGATTAATTATATTAGGTTTATTTATGTCTTGGAAGTCATCTAGTCATGTATTAATCTTTTACCATGTTTTTCATGCACCCCAAGGCCTTTAAGTCACTTTCCAAGTCAATTTGAGGAAGTGTATGTATTTTACAAAATTAAAAACACTTAAAGAGAGATTTTAGTGTGAATGGTGTCAACAAGTGGTTGCATAATGGTCAGAGTCAAATAAAATTGTAGTCTAATGTCCAAAGATAGAGAATCATTCAAAAAGTGGCAATTTTAAGTCACTTGTATGGCCAAAATGATCCACATTTAGGTGAAAATGTGTATAATAGTGTCTTTTTAGATTATTCAAATTTAAAATGAACTTACATAGGTGTTGAGAGGTCAATAAATGTAGGAAATTAGTTAGAATCCCAATCAAGTTCTTCACAAGCTCAAAAAAGCCAGAAGTTTATGTTTATTTCATAAACATATAGAGGATTTGGATCAAATTCTCCTTGGAATAGGATGGAACCCTCATGAGATTAATATTCATGAAAATATTTTAGGGTTTAAGGGATTGAGTTTTAAGAACCATCACTAATAATATAAGTAGTCAAAAATACCTAGTAAACCCCATAGGCTCATGGTGTACACTAATTTCATGCAATTTGGAGCTTTTTGGATCACTATGAGTGTTGTAAGATGTTGGTATAGCTATACACAATCATCTCATATTTTTCTCCAATGGGATGGCATATGTGAACATCAGGTACTACAAAAGGAGCTTCTATGAAGGATATGTCATAGGTTTGCCTTTGAAGTTTTGTAAATTTTGATAGTTTATAGTGCATACAAGGGATGGTTAGATGTTTTCACAATCCTCTAATCTCATCCAAATAATTTCCTAGTATACCAGTCCTCCAAGTGGCATTCATGCTCTTAGCTTGAAGATTGTGTTATAAAGTTTCCTTCAAAAATGGAGTAAAAAGGTCCTATCTTGAATTGTTAGAATGATATACAGATCATGACCTCATAAGAGAGGTAATTAAATAATTTAAAAAATATATTAGGCTTATATAAATTAAACGTGCATCATGTGAAGGCCTAAAATATGAAAATGTAGACTTACAAGTCTATAGACTTGTAGGTCTTTTTTCATGAGAAACACATTGAATTGTGTACTAAGAACTGAGTTTAAAAATCTAAAAGGTGAGGTAAATATATTTTTTTCACACTTGGATAGATTCAATACTAGTATATATGAGTGTCTTCAAGACTTAATATTCAAAACACCCAATTACCATCTACAAGAAAAATATAAAGCTTGAACAGTTCGAGGCTTTGAGTTATCATGAAGAATGTCTAAAAATGTACATGTGTGATGAATGAAAAAAATGAGATCTATTTATATAGATATGAACCTTATAATTCTCTCATGTGATGACAAATTCATTGAGAAAGTAAAGAACCCAAATAGACCTACATGCATAGCAAAAAATAGCATACTTGTATGGTCAAGCAGAGGAAAGTGCTAACAAGTTTATAGAGGGATAATTTGAATGTGAATGAGCCATAAATAAAGTTAAAATTTGTATAAAAGTGTCAATTATCTAGTTAAATAAGGCCAATTTTCAAATCTTAACACTCAAAATACTCTCAGCCATCACCTACATCCATGTTTTCAGCAGATTTAAGATACATGTAGGGCTAAGATAAGGATGTAATGTATTGAAAAGGTTGTATAGATTAAAAGGAATAAAATAAAATCCCAACATTATGATGAATATCACTGAGATGCTTAGGGACTTGTATATTGAAGTTCTAAAATGCAATCAAAACCCCAAATGACTACCTATAATACTACCTAGTAACTCAAGTTAGATTTCAAATTTGAGGAAAAGATGCAGTAGATAATAATGTATTTATATTTTATATGGATAAAAAAGGTGAAAAAAGTCACTATAATTCAAATAATACCCAAATAAAGGTCAGAGAGGAGATGATCAAAATTGTCATTTTAAACCCTATAGTCACATAGTCAAGTACTTCTACAGGCATGTCTACCTACATGAAGGATGCCTACTTGGTTTGAAAGAGAATAAGTCTATAATAAGAGGTAAATAACTTGGAATTTATTATCTTATTTTATCATGACCCTATATATCCCTCAAATTCAATGAAGATGATGTTAAAGTTTATAGATCTATTTAGGCCTAGTAAGCCTAAGACCAAACACACTAGCCTGTGTTTGAAATTGTGAGAAGAATGGTTTTTTGAGGGTAAAATTATAACTTGAGGGAACTAATACATGTATAATTATGGAAAATACCATATATTGGAATCCATAAGTAGATCAAGACAAGAAAATGACCATTTAGCCTATGAAACCTTTTTGAGCCCTTCTAAGTACATGACTACAGTTCAAGACCAAGGTTATCTTACTAAGTGTGACCTTTACCTTTTTCATGGGGTCCAATTGTTTTTATGGATGGTGAATGGGTCTCCATACTCCAATATTATAGAAATAGTTATTGGTTTAGGTCTCCAACCTTCATGAACAATGGTTAGAACTATAGATCACTCTCTAATGGTATAGTAGAGACCCAAGGAGCACTTTCTCAAGCTTAGATATGTATGGAAAATTTTCATGGGACCCTGAGAAAGTAGGTATAGTTGAGGACACTTATTAACTTGAAATTTTTGGCATTGGTTTAGGAGTTAAGGCCCTAGGATTTATGAACAATCATTAAGAACCTTAACTACTTTAAACCCTCCTAAAACCCTAATAAGAACCTAATGAGAGAGATTGGATTATAAGGTGTGTGAAATTATTTGGATTGATATTTAAACCTCTTGTAAATAATTATTCACTCTAGGAAGAGTATCACCATGACACTTGTTTGTACATGCACCTATATGGACGTAATAAATGTTGTCTTTTTTAAGTTTTGAGCACAAAACAAGGTTCTTGACCTCATGTTTAGATTAAAACCATTGGGGAGGATGGATTAAGGTTTATTATACCCATTAAAGTCCAAAAATATGTACATGTAACCCTAAAAATGCTCCTACAAGTTTGATTGTTGAAGGTATTGTGAAAAGTGCTTGTGAAAGGCTATTTTTTTCCATATCATGGTTCACCTATCTACATAAGGTCTCAAAAGCCAAAATTTGTCATGGATAATGTTAATAGATTGGTAAAATTGAATTAAACACTTAATTCAAGTTTCACACGTGTGTGAGGTATATGGATAAAAATATTAGTTTTTAGTCCTAGAGACCTAATTGAGGCCTAATTAAAGAGAGAGATCAAGTGAATAAGTATACTTCCACTCAAATTTGGGTCATGAAATTTGGCATGAAGATATAATGGTATACTGGGTACTTAAAACTATTCTTATTTTTCCAATATAATCCATACATTCTTCCACATAAGGAGATTTGTGTGTTTTCAAGGCTATAAGGAATTGGGAGAAAATGCAAGCTTTGGGTGCAAAATGAGATATTTAGGAGTGTTTGATGGATAAAAATGGGTTGATTCAAGTCTATTATGATTGAGATAATGATTAAATAGAGATAAAGTTTTCTCATGAATATTAATTCAATTTTTTAATCTCTCAAGCAAGAAGAGGTTGATAACTCCAGGATCAAAATAGATTGAACCTTGTCCCCGCTTAGTGCGAGTGCACAAGTATTTTATTTATTTTCAAAATAACAATTACATAAGGGTGCCTTTACTCCGTTAACCCTTTCACAAAGCAAATATGGATTTATATAGTTTTTACCAATGACCGGTAAAAACAACTAATCCAATAACCAACAAAATACGGGAAAACAACCCGTAAAACAAATCTAATTAATAAACATAAACATTAAAACTATCTAATAATTAAACTAAGATTATTTATTTTATGGGGGTGTCTTTATAAAAGATGCATGCCCCATTTACAATAGTAATTATTTTCTACCAAAAAAACTAACCTAACGTTAAGACTTTGGAACAAGTCCTAACAAACCCCCCTATGATCCAAAGTCAGGTCTTTGGACACATACCAAGCATTTTTCTGAATTTTTCAAATTTGATTCTGTCAAGGGGTTTTGTGAAGATATCAGCTGTCTGATCGGCAGTTGGGCAATATATTGGATCAAGAGTTTTCTTTGCCACCAGCATTCGCAGATAATGATATTTGACATCCATATGTTTTGTTTTGGCATGAAACACTGGATTCTTGGACATCTTGATTGCACTCTGATTATCAATGTATAACTGTGTAGGAGCAAACTGAGAAACCTGAAGATCTTCAAGAATACGACGAAGGTAAACAATTTCTCTAGAAGCATCCCATGCTGCAATATACTCTGATTCTGCTGATGAATTTGCCACTGTATCCTGCTTCTTACAACACCAAGCAATGGCAGCTGAACCCATATGCATAGTGTATCCTGTGGTTGACACTCTGTCATCCACACATCCGCCAAAATCTGCATCACAATATCCAACAAGTTTGAAGTTCTTGTTGCGGCGGTATTCAAGGCCATATGTTTTCGTTCCCTGAAGGTAACGAAGTACTCGTTTTGCTGCATGCCAATGAATTTCTCTAGGTTCATGCATAAACCTAGATAAAATTCCAACTGAAAAAGAAATATCGGGCCTGGTAGTCATCAAATATATCAAACCTCCCACCAATTGTCTATATGTTGTGCCATCAAAAAAGGCACTGCTATCATCCTTAGACAATTTCAAGTTACTTTCCATGGGAGTGAGGGCAGGTTTGCAATCACTCATGCCAAACCTCTCTAATAACTCAGAAATATACTTAGTTTGTGAAATAAAAATACTGTGCTCTTTCTGAGTTACCTCTATGCCTAAATAGTAGTGAAGAAGTCCAAGATCTGTCATCTCAAACCCATCTTTTAATTCCTTCTTCACAGACTTGTTATGATTTTCATCATTACCTGCAATAAACAAGTCATCAACATAGAGAACTAATATCACCATTTTCTTACCCTGCACTCGAAAATAGAGAGTATCATCTGATTCACTGCGATGAAAACCAATGGATTTCAAGTATGAATCCATTTTCTCATACCAAGCCCTAGGTGCCTGTTTGAGCCCATACAAAGCTTTTGTCAATTTACACACTTTGTGTTCAGCACCCACCTGTTCAAAACCCTGAGGTTGTTTCATATAGACTTCTTCCTGTAAATCACCATTCAAAAAAGCACTTTTAACATCCAACTGATGTACTTTCCAACCATTTTGTGCTGCTAAGGCAAGTACCATACGAATAGTGTGCCATTTGGCAGTTGGTGCAAATGTTTCCTCATAATCAATACCTTCTTGTTGCGCATATCCTTTGGCAACAAGTCGTGCCTTATGTTTATCAATGGAGCCATCTGATTTATACTTAGTCCTATAAACCCATTTACATCCGATGGGTTTAACATGTGGAGGAGGATCAACTAAAACCCATGTATTATTGTTGAGTATGGAATCATACTCACATTTCATTGCCTGTTGCCAAACATGTTCAGTAGATGCCTCCTCAAAAGTGGATGGCTCAGTGGAAGAAGTAGTAACAACCATAGCATAGTTCACCTGTTTTCGAGAATTCCTGGGCCCTATTAAACCAACTTCATCTGCTGTCAAGTCAAAAAAAGTACTTTGAGCCCATTTTGGATACTTAGACAAATTATTCAAATCAGGAACTCCAGAATTCTCATTAGGTGCATCATTCGATGGGGGACTTAGAGAATTTTCAACAATTTCTAAGTCATCAACCTGTGAACTTGTAGATGAAGGAGAGGAAAGTGAAGGAATTTGAGTCTCATACCATAACTTCGAAGAGTTATCCCCATTATTCAAACCCTTATCTCTTTTTACATTTTTCCTCTCTAATCTATCAAGTTGAGAATCAATCTCTGCAGTGTTCATAGTCCCAAACTCATCAAATATTACATCTCGACTCACTATGAATTTGCCTGAATCCTGTGCAAGCAAACGAAACCCCTTTTTATCTTCAGAATAACCAAGAAAGATGCATTTTCGACTTCGTGGTTCCAACTTAGTTCTATGTTTAGGAGGAACCAAAGCAAAACAAAGACATCCAAAAACTTTCAAGTGTTTAACTTTGGGTTTAAACCCATACCATGCCTCATATGGAGTTTGTCCCAAAAGTGCAACTGTGGGGGACCTGTTTCTCAAATACACTGCAGTACCAACGGCTTCGGCCCAAAATTTATCATCAAGCTGTTTATAGTGCAACATGGCACGTGCTGTGCCCTCTAAAGTTCTATTCATTCGTTCAGATACTCCATTTTGTTGTGGAGTATAAGCATTACTATATTGTCGATGAATTCCATGTTCTCGACAATAGTCTAAAAATTCATTAGAGGTATACTCACCTCCATTATCTGAACGAAGAGTGGCCAAATGTGACCCTGTTTCTTTTTCGACTAAGTGTAACCAATCAACAAACTTAGCGAAAACTTCAGATTTGTTTTTCATAAAGAATACCCAAGTCATCCTAGAAAAGTCATCAATAAACAAGACAAAGTATCTACACCCACCAATGGATGACTTTTTCATGTCACATACATCACTATGAACTAACTGTAAACATCTGTTAGCTCTCCAAGATGACTGTTTAGGAAATTTTTCTCGATTTTGTTTGCCCAAAACACATGACTCACAAAGAATACTATCTTTGCGAAAAGTGGGCAACCCATTCACCATACCATATCTCTGCAAATCCACTAAAGAGTGGATATTCAAATGTCCATAGCGGAGATGCCATAACCGCTGTGTAGACATAGTACCTGTACCTGTATCAACAACTACTGCAAGTTCTACATTTGGAGGAAGCACCTTACAATGCAATCTAACCAAGTTACCATCTTCATATCCTGTATACATGGTTTTATAATTATCCTTCACTGAATTGATGTAAATGAGCCCATTTTCAAGCACAATTTGATAACCTTTCTTTCGAATAGTTACCAAAGAAAGTAAGTGTTTCTTCAATGTGGGAACATACCAAACATCCTCCAAGTATTTTATTATTTATCTCTTCGTTACCTTCAGGGGTTTCGTTTGCTTGCACAGGATTCAGGCAAATTCATAGTGAGTCGAGATGTAATATTTGATGAGTTTGGGACTATGAACACTGCAGAGATTGATTCTCAACTTGATAGATTAGAGAGGAAAAATGTAAAAAGAGATAAGGGTTTGAATAATGGGGATAACTCTTCGAAGTTATGGTATGAGACTCAAATTCCTTCACTTTCCTCTCCTTCATCTACAAGTTCACAGGTTGATGACTTAGAAATTGTTGAAAATTCTCTAAGTCCCCCATCGAATGATGCACCTAATGAGAATTCTGGAGTTCCTGATTTGAATAATTTGTCTAAGTATCCAAAATGGGCTCAAAGTACTTTTTCTGACTTGACAGCAGATGAAGTTGGTTTAATAGGGCCCAGGAATTCTCGAAAACAGGTGAACTATGCTATGGTTGTTACTACTTCTTCCACTGAGCCATCCACTTTTGAGGAGGCATCTACTGAACATGTTTGGCAACAGGCAATGAAATGTGAGTATGATTCCATACTCAACAATAATACATGGGTTTTAGTTGATCCTCCTCCACATGTTAAACCCATCGGATGTAAATGGGTTTATAGGACTAAGTATAAATCAGATGGCTCCATTGATAAACATAAGGCACGACTTGTTGCCAAAGGATATGCGCAACAAGAAGGTATTGATTATGAGGAAACATTTGCACCAACTGCCAAATGGCACACTATTCGTATGGTACTTGCCTTAGCAGCACAAAATGGTTGGAAAGTACATCAGTTGGATGTTAAAAGTGCTTTTTTGAATGGTGATTTACAGGAAGAAGTCTATATGAAACAACCTCAGGGTTTTGAACAGGTGGGTGCTGAACACAAAGTGTGTAAATTGACAAAAGCTTTGTATGGGCTCAAACAGGCACCTAGGGCTTGGTATGAGAAAATGGATTCATACTTGAAATCCATTGGTTTTCATCGCAGTGAATCAGATGATACTCTCTATTTTCGAGTGCAGGGTAAGAAAATGGTGATATTAGTTCTCTATGTTGATGACTTGTTTATTGCAGGTAATGATGAAAATCATAACAAGTCTGTGAAGAAGGAATTAAAAGATGGGTTTGAGATGACAGATCTTGGACTTCTTCACTACTATTTAGGCATAGAGGTAACTCAGAAAGAGCACAGTATTTTTATTTCACAAACTAAGTATATTTCTGAGTTATTAGAGAGGTTTGGCATGAGTGATTGCAAACCTGCCCTCACTCCCATGGAAAGTAACTTGAAATTGTCTAAGGATGATAGCAGTGCCTTTTTTGATGGCACAACATATAGACAATTGGTGGGAGGTTTGATATATTTGATGACTACCAGGCCCGATATTTCTTTTTCAGTTGGAATTTTATCTAGGTTTATGCATGAACCTAGAGAAATTCATTGGCATGCAGCAAAACGAGTACTTCGTTACCTTCAGGGAACGAAAACATATGGCCTTGAATACCGCCGCAACAAGAACTTCAAACTTGTTGGATATTGTGATGCAGATTTTGGCGGATGTGTGGATGACAGAGTGTCAACCACAGGATACACTATGCATATGGGTTCAGCTGCCATTGCTTGGTGTTGTAAGAAGCAGGATACAGTGGCAAATTCATCAGCAGAATCAGAGTATATTGCAGCATGGGATGCTTCTAGAGAAATTGTTTACCTTCGTCGTATTCTTGAAGATCTTCAGGTTTCTCAGTTTGCTCCTACACAGTTATACATTGATAATCAGAGTGCAATCAAGATGTCCAAGAATCCAGTGTTTCATGCCAAAACAAAACATATGGATGTCAAATATCATTATCTGCGAATGCTGGTGGCAAAGAAAACTCTTGATCCAATATATTGCCCAACTGCCGATCAGACAGCTGATATCTTCACAAAACCCCTTGACAGAATCAAATTTGAAAAATTCAGAAAAATGCTTGGTATGTGTCCAAAGACCTGACTTTGGATCATAGGGGGGTTTGTTAGGACTTGTTCCAAAGTCTTAACGTTAGGTTAGTTTTTTTGGTAGAAAATAATTACTATTGTAAATGGGGCATGCATCTTTTATAAAGACACCCCCATAAAATAAATAATCTTAGTTTAATTATTAGATAGTTTTAATGTTTATGTTTATTAATTAGATTTGTTTTACGGGTTGTTTTCCCGTATTTTGTTGGTTATTGGATTAGTTGTTTTTACCGGTCATTGGTAAAAACTATATAAATCCATATTTGCTTTGTGAAAGGGTTAACGGAGTAAAGGCACCCTTATGTAATTGTTATTTTGAAAATAAATAAAATACTTGTGCACTCGCACTAAGCGGGGACAAGGTTCAATCTATTTTGATCCTGGAGTTATCAGTGGTATCAGAGCATGGTTGGGAGCATGGGAAGGAAGAAGGTGTGTTTTCTTTTGGCATAAAAATAAGGTATGCCATATAGTTTGGTTTAAATATTTTGAAAAATTATTAAATTATTTTAATTTTTCAAAAATTATTGATATTTAAACCTGTTTTTCCATATACCACTGTCTGGCTTTTTTTTTTTATCATTCATACTCCATTTTGTCTGAGTTCAAGCCTCCTCATTTGGCATAAAAATGAATTTTTAATATTTAATGTTATAAAATTCATTGTTTTTTGGCCAAAACCAGATTTGTACGGCCTTTTATCTGAGAAAAACATCTGAATATTTTCAAACATGGCTGCCATAGTGTTTTGAATTCATTTCAGCTCATTTTTAAGTCCAAAACCTCTGCAAATCCTCTCCAAATAGCATTTAAAACCTGTGTTTGCATTTTTAATTGAAAATCTGGAAAAACCAGACTTGTACGGCCTGTTGTACGGCCTCTCCAACGCCCTGGACTGTTTTTGATTCATTTCCCTGCATTAATCCTTCAAAAAAATTGCAAAAACACTGTCTAAATCATGTTTTAGCAGCCTGTACGGACTTGTACGGCATAGGAGAGAGAAAGCAGGTGAAGAATTTTTTTTCCAGATCAGCCATGGCGTCCCAGGCAAGCATGGCGCAGTAAAATTTCAGAAATTTAATTTTTTAATGTTTCTAAAGTTTTTTGTTTCAAATATTTGCTGGGTCCCATCCGGGAGGAAGATTGAAGTGCAGGGTGAAAAGAAAGGGAAAAAGAATTTATCTATTTACATTCTCATGTAATTTTTTTTTATTTTCCCTCATACTCAGAAATCTGGTAGAAATATAAATTGCTGAAAGTAACATTTTGTAAATGCTCTTAGAGCAATTGGTTAAGTTCATTTTGGTAAAAGCTTGCAAGGGAGGAGGTCAAGGGTTCAAATCCCTTTTTTGGAGAAAGTTTTTTTGATTTGGAATATACTTTTTTGAAAAAGGAATATTCCCTTTTAATTGAAAATATTGTAAAACACATATTTATTGTATTGTGTTATTTATTTTTTCGAAAAAGGGGCGAAATTTAATCTTTTTCTTTCACATTATTGTGGTGAGATAAGGGTGTAATTGGTGAAATAAGGTTGTAATTTGGCGAAATAAGGGTGTAATCATTATTTTTGGTGTGGTTAAGTGCAAAACCCATCAAAAATACTTGTTTTTTCTTTTACGCTCTACGCGGAGGTTAAGTGCAAAACCCCGTAGAAGCAGTGTCTTGTGCAGTGAGTGTGATATTTGTTTCATTTCTTTCGCAATTTGTCGCACGTTTCTCTACTGCACTTACTTTCATTTCATTTCAAAAAATGCCAAAAATTCAGAATTTGCTTTCAGAGGGTGATAGATTAACAATTTCCAATTATTCAGATTGGAAACGATTGATGGAGGCTTCACTAGTGTTTAATGAGTTATGGGATATTGTTAAGAATGAAAATCCCACATTGCCAACAGAGCAGGCTAAGTTAGATATTTTCAATTTGCGTGATTCTAAGGCCTTAGCTCTTATTAAATGTTGTTGTACTCGTGATACGTATGTTCATATTGAAAATTCTCCTCATAGTTACACTGCATGGAAAACATTGTCAGATTTGTATGATAAGAAACCTAAGCATAAGAAGATAGATATTCATATGCAGTTGTTTACTTTGTCATTAGATGAGGATGGGGATATGGGAGAATACATGTCTAAGTTGAAAAATATCACTACTGAGTACACTAAGGCTGGTTTTGGAAAACTAGATGATGACCTCATAGTTACTGCTGCTTTGAAAGGACTACCAGGGTCCTATAGGAATTTTGTTGAAATGTTGCATGTCTCTGACAAGATCACAGGCATCACCTTTGATAAGTTGGCTGAGTTGCTCATCCAACATGACCTCTCTCTACCTAAGAAATCCAAGAAAACTGAAGAAGCCCATGTTTTAGAGTCAAAGCCTAGTTCATCTTCATCTGGGCATCAAAACAATAAAGGAAACAGTTATAGAGGGGGTCGAGGTTACAGAGGAGGCAGATATCAAAACAGAGGTAGGGGTCATTCACATAATCAACAATCTAATCAATCACATTCACATGAAACAAGTGATCGAGGACATGGTCACAACTCATATAGGGGCAGAGGTCGAGGTAGATCTGACATTCAATGTCATAGATGTGGAAAATTTGGTCACATTGCCTCACAATGTAGAGTTCCTTTTGATAAAATTCAGAGGCCACAAAAAGCGACTAAGACTAACTCTGCTCAGTATGTCGATCATGACTATGATGAATCTAGTAATGTTGCCCATGAATTTGCTTTTACTTCTTTGGGGCACATTGATTATGTTGAATATGAGGCTAGAGATGAGCTCACAGATGTATGGGTTTTAGACACAGGAGCAACCAAACACATGACATTTAGGAGAGATTTCTTTTGGTCTTATAAGGAAGCTTCTCTCTCTCCAGTTGCCTTAGCAGATAAATCTATGCATACACCACTAGGACTTGGTACTATTCGAATTCTTCTTCCTAATGGGTCTATAAAATACTTGTGCACTCGCACTAAGCGGGGACAAGGTTCAATCTATTTTGATCCTGGAGTTATCAGAGGTGTAGTAGACAAATGGGCTTCAAGACACCTAAGGAGTTGTGTGATGGTTGCCACTAAAATGCTAGTATAAGGGAGTTTTCAAATGCATGATAAGTGTAAAAAAAGAATTATTAAGGTATTTCATGGTGAGATAATGATCAAAAAACCCATTTTTCACTCTTCACATGCCAAGATGGGCATTTTTGAAAGAATGATGAACCATTGAACTCTCCTACACCAACTCCCTTGAAATTGATGATCAAGAAATGCAACACATGTCAAAGAGGAGTTTTTAGGACTATTATACAACTAATTTATTATTTTTAACTATATATTATATGAAAAAAACTTGTCAATTTCTCTATCCCAATCCTCTTCTCTCTCTCTCTCTTCTTCATTCTCTATGTATGCCACCTCTTTGGGCAGTGTAAGATATCCATAGATTGGTATGGTTAAGCCTTGTTGAATTGAAGCCTGATTACCTTTGGAGTAAAGAATTAAAGCTAGTTTTAGCTTTCTCAAGTCTTGCACAAGTTTATGAATTATTTTTTGTTTAATGATAAGTGATAGTTCTTTCCTTGCATTCATCTATCTCTTCTATGCCTTTGTGTGACCATTATACTTTCTAATAGGTCATATGATGTGTAGTTGGAAATTTTTTTGATTTTAAGTGTAAGGAGGATTGTTTGTGCCCATTATTAGGCCTATTAGTCATCCACCTTGAAGTATACATTGAATTATACCTTCATATTGAAACACTATTATTAAGAGGACCTTGGATTTTGAGATCAATTTTGTAATTATTTTCCGTAGTGTAGGTTCAAGTAAGTTTTAGAGTTTAAATTGGTGCATCACCTCCATTAGAGTAGTTTTTAATCTCATTCTATCCCTTTTCCTTCAAATCAAGTAGGTTAGTGTTTAATTTTAGGTGTTGTACATGGGAGCTAACCCATAATCTAGAAATTCACCTCTTAAAATTGTTACCCATAGTAAATGAGGTGTTTCCATGTTATTCCAAATTTGAGGAGGCTTGAATATCCCTCCTTAGGGTGAAAATTTGGGTGATAACACTAATACTTAAACATGTCTATACCCATGTTTACATCTTACACAATGTGTTATTTATGTTTTGCTACATGACATTCTAGTAACACATGTGTGAAGGGACTAGTATGATATGATAATGCTAGTTACTTATATTTCACCTATTCAAATTTTCACATGGATTACTTGAGTGTCCTTATTTTTTTCTACCATGGATCAATTGTGGAACATTTTAACACGTTCCTTATTTTTTAACTATAGTGCCACTGAGTGTTTATTCTTTGGTGTGTGTAAGTTTGAATATGTCTTCCTTTTGAGTGTAGTAAATTTGAACATGCCCCTTCTTTTTTGCTTCCTTGGATCCCGTTTACATGACATTGAGTTCCTTATGTGTGTGCTTGATTATTTATTGAGCTTGTGCTTTATGACTTCTAAATGTTTATATGATCCATATTGTGCATGTTAAGCCTTGTTATGTTTGGATACTAAGAGATACATTGATATATATACTTAGACATGATACCATTATATGCTTCATTACTACATGATTGATACAAATTTTTCATAGTTATCTTATCCTTTTGAGATAAGGTGGTTGCCATATTATATTCTCCTCACCTCCAAAGGGTGGTATATTAGTGGGACCATGTCATAAATACATGAATATACATACACATTTGGAAAATTGGGTATAATTTGATATAGTTTACATGATTTAGATATACACATGGGTTAGAATATTATACACTTGGAACCAATTTTTATAGATTTGAGACAAAGTTTTTCAGATTTGTGATAAATAGTATACATAATTTATAGAGAAGAGGTTATATTTTTATATATATTTTATTTTGACACACATTTTATTTTAATATGCCATGAAAATTATCCAAATCATAGATACATATTCATATTATATACAAATTCATGTACTAAACTTATAAAGATGCACCGATTAAGTTTTATCTATCTACACTAGTTGGCTCCCTTGATTAGTGTAGTTGATACTAAATGTTTTTGATGGCCTTGGAACTATTTCCATTTTATAAGCTGAGATAGTTGAAAAAAATTACTTTGGATAGATTGGCTAGACTCAATAGATTATGTGTACACTTAAGTTGTGAGATCGAGATTTAGTGATCTTGATGGCCTTGACACAACTCAACCTTGCATGAAACTGGGGGAATGATCACCCTCCAATTATCCTCTTCACATCTCAAAAGTTTACTCCAATTATTTATCAAATAACCATCATTAACAAAAAAAACATATTAAGGGACAACATGGTTACATCGACACACAGGTGTACTTCTTTACTCTCTTTTCTTTCAAGTATTTCAAATATTCAATTTTCATATTACATGCACTAATTACATTATAACATGCCCTTGGTTTTAGGTAACATACAAATAAAAAATTCAAATAGGTCTCAAGTAAAATCAAGGTGTGTTTTACAAACCTGAGTAAGCATTTATTTTATTTAAACCTAGTAATTTCATCCTTGTGTTACTATATTAAGGGGAGGTGTAGATACTAAAATGTGACTTTATATGATAAAATGTTATTATAAATATAAAAAATATCACTCATGCCTCAACCCTTTAGTATAGGTGATGCAGAGGTACGTGGGAAAAGTTTCCAAACTCATCATCTCCTAGTTCTGGTCTTCAATCTTTAATTTGGACTTCAAATGTTTGTCCTTGTTCATAAGGTTCAATCCTCACTCTATATTATTATTTACTCTCACTGGTTTGATAACACACTCTCTTGAGTGATCTTATTTATAGGCACTTCTAAGACCTTATATATATATATATATATATATATATATATAGATATCTCACCATATCCTTCTTACACACATTAGTCACTAAAATAACTCATTCCATTCATTCTCCTCATTATCTTCCTCTCACTCATTTGCAATCTTCTCACTAGGTAATTTTCATAGGCTTTAAGCACCAAGTATTATTATTGGTTATAAGGACTCAATATGATTTCATGGATGATCTTAACCAATCACATAAACTTATATTTATCCCCTTTAACCTCTCAATCACCCTATTTCATCCACTATCACACCTTCACCTCTTAGTGACACCCTTTGGCTAGTAGCCTTTTTCACTTTGCATCTTTATTTAAATAATCGATTAGTATTATAAGAATATAAAACCATATTTCACCACCCTT
Source organism: Torreya grandis (assembly GCA_037957365.1). Taxonomy (NCBI): domain Eukaryota; kingdom Viridiplantae; phylum Streptophyta; class Pinopsida; order Cupressales; family Taxaceae; genus Torreya; species Torreya grandis. Next base: position 565,036 of record JARHVA010000317.1, on the reverse strand, counting down.
TATATTTTTACAATTCCCCATAATATGTCAAGTTCTAACTCCTTGTCTATAAGGTACTCTGTTTGTTAGCATCTTCCTAATTAGGCATATTGGCCCTCTACACACTAGCCCAATCATAAAAATTATACTAGACCATATGGTACCAAAATAAAACAATTTAAATCCTTTAAAACATGTCAAAACAAGTACTATTACAAATTTTCACAATTTTCCATTAGTTATAAATCCTTTTATGGGGTTTTTGGTTTTGAAACCCTAGGTTGATGATTGTAAGGGCTGAGAGGTTACAAAACTCAATATTTTTTTTTAGAATTATTTAAAATTGATATAAAACTTATCCTAGGTCTATATTAATCATTACCATATATATAAATATCAATTTATTCATATTTAATTCTATTTTATTGGATAACAACACAAACATAGAATTTTATGTATTCTTAAGGGACTGTGAGAAGGTTTAACGGTCTATTTAGCTTCAAAGAATTTATAGGGGTTCAAAAGGTTTATATTATGTATTTTTGACCCCCATCACTTACTAAAAATTCACCAAATCCATATTTATTCTCTTCCTCACACACATATACTTCTTTCCTGGGGTTTGATTGTGCAAAATAGGGTGTTTACTGTGTGAACAGAATATTGACTAACATTTTACATTTAGTAATCAAACTTGTATTCAAAAAACTAATATGCCTTCATATCAAGAATAAAATTTTCAATATACCATCATATCAAATGTTTCCATATTCTATACTTCAAGAAACATCAAACTTGTCTTCATACCTTTAACTACCATAAGCATATACTTGATCTTAAGACAAAGTTGTCTTTTCCTGAGTTTCTACCACTCCACATTAGTTTATTCCATAAGCAAAGAGTCTATAATATATTAAGTATATATGGGACTAATATACTACATAGTTTATTCCTTCATAATCCTCATCAACTTCATTACCTTCTCCTTTTCCTTTGACTGTAAATATGTCATTTCCTGATTGTAACCTATAACTAATCCAAAACCTGTAACCTCACATAAGTATTAACATGATCATGGACTCAAGGGACTTAAAATATAAACTATAATCAAGAATAGTTTATATTCTTATCAAATGGGATTAAAATATGACCAAAACACTTTTCTTTATTCATGTGAATCAACCATCATTACATTTGCAGTCCAATCTTGGACTTGTCATCTTTCTTGAGGAGTTTTGTACATTATTTCATTCTCTAGTTTCTCCTTCCCTTCTTTAAACTCTCTCCTCTCTCTATACTCTCTCCTACACAATAAAACTGATTCCAAATTCCTTTTTCTACCCTAATTATACATTGGTTTCTTGAGTTAGTTACAAAGAGACAAGACTCTTACATGGTGGTCAACCCAACATAGAATGGTGGTTACTCTTATTAACATGATTCTTGATTTTATCAACCTTAAGAATTTGGGCATTAAAATTAATTCACACATTCTTAACATGACTCCCTAAACCCCTTAAACCAACATTCTCTCACCTATTTACTTCCTACCATGTTTATGCCTCTTCTAGAATTAGTTCCATCATTTGAATTTTCAAATTTGCACTTTTGGAGGGAAAAATCCAATCACCTATCAAACTGACTCATATTGATCTAAATTAACTTCAAAGAGACAAATAGACCTTGGAAGGTCCCTCAGTCACATTAACATCCCTAAATAGTCTAACTAGGACTCTTATCTTGCACATAACACTTCAACATCATAGAATGGTGTTCATATGCATGATGTTCCCCAATCAATAGGACCTTTATATTGTTGAAAGGATCATATTCATCATCTCACCATGCTTAAACAATTATCCTATAGTTTAACCCTGATATTTTGATTACCTAGATCTCCTATAGCCCACAGTCTACATAAGACCTGATTAATATCTTACTTTAGAAGTTATACATATTCAACACATTTCTATCCTCTTGGAAATTGTCATCCATATTAAGACACTAATGTCAATACTAGTGTCCTAAGTCTGACTCTAGTGTTTGAACCTTAAAAATGCTCAAATTTTCAAATCTTTCACCCTTGTATGGGTTAACCTATTTTCTTAATCAACCCTCTAGTGATATCCTTTCTAAAGGTGTGGTATAAATACACTTCAAATACCACTAATTATCATCAAGTATAAAATAAATCATATATATGTATTATACCAAGCAAAATCACCTCTCAAGTTTGTAAAGATGCCTTATGTTTTCCTATTTACAAATTAGTCATGGATAAGTCTTCATATAGGTCTAAAACATTTAAAGAGTATCCCATGAGGATTATTTATCATTTTAAAAGGTATAACACTACATGCACTTGTAGATAGAATATTTCACAATTGTTCACACACAAGCCCACATAAGGGAGAGAACTACATTGGTCTAAGACCCTATTTAGATTATTGGCTATGTAGGCAATGCTTACTGATAGAGGGGTATTTGAGGTCACCTCAACTTCACTTGAGCCCATTAACCCCTATTTTTCAAGGTGGCATGCCCTAATCTAACAAATCAAGGTAGAACATCAAACTATCTTATCCTATACATGTAATTCTTAGATTTGCCTACACATAGTCAATAAGCTAAGTATTATTTCTTATTTGTGTTACAACTTTCAAAATATTATTTTGTCATTGAATCAAAATATTATGGATCTGAATTACTTAATTGGACTACTTTTATAATATCTTATAAATTTGATTGGTTAAGATATTTCCTCATAACACTTTCAAAAAAAGGTTAAATACATATTTAAAACCTCACATGTTGGTTTCCAAATAAAATCAAGTAGAGGTGAAGAATGGTGTAGATATTAAATTTTATGAGCATGGAAAAAATAAAATAATATTGTAAAGGCAAAAATAAAAAAATGAGGGAGGTGTTTATTGGATCATTACCATAAAAGAATGAAAATTTAGGATAATGCAACAATTCTTAAGATAGCTTTACTCAATTTATTTGTTTAATGATCACATATGACAATGCATTAGACCCATAAGGATAAAAGTAAGATGGCATATGAAATTCATTGTATGATTACATCTTTTCAATTTAAAGGATAAGAGGATGATTAAAATAAAAGAACACACTAAATTATTATTGTAGACCATATTTTTTAGTTAGGAATCTAAGGTCATCTATGTTTTTAATATTCATGAACAATAAACCTACTCTATTAAGAACATAAATAAATATTGTGTGATGTTATATTTACCATGGATTGTTTGGTTTTATTTCATGGTGAGGAAAATATGGATCTAAATAAGCTTTCATCATTTATAGCAGTAGTTAAATAAACTAAAATATAGGTACACGTAAAAATATGAGTTTTCCACCCATTACATACCATGATGAACCACACTTGGCCAATAACCCAACAATAAATAATGGATTTATGAAGATACTATATTATAAAGATACATAATTTTTTGACATAATGTATTAAAAAAGAATACTAATATAAAATTCCATGGATATCACTACAATCATTGATTGAAGTATTGATACTTTGTTTAGGTATATATTTTATGAAATGACAAACTCAAAAACATTTGAGGAAGAAAATGAATTAAGATGCATATATTATTAAATTAACTATAACATGGAAAAGAGATAAATAACATAAATGGTTATTATAATACTAAGTTTCACATGAAAATTAAGTTTATAAAACTAGAACCTTTTGAATAAAACATAGTAATATGTAGAAAACATTAAATGATTTCATCATATTTGGAAGCATTAGTTATTATATAATTTTCAAGGACATTGATATAGATTTTTTGTATTTATATATACTTTTGTTAATAAGTCTAAAATTTTTAGTAAAATAATTTTTAAAACACATTGATAAATCACTACCTTAGTTAAAACATTAATATCTTTCAAATTAATTTTAAACAAGGATAAATCATCATTAATTTGAACTATGATTCCAACATATTAAATCCATGCAAAAAGGAAATGAAATTCTAAATGTGGAAGGATTAATAAACCCTAAAATCATGATCTTAAACAAATCCAAAATATAAAAACCCAAATAGAAAAAGAGCTTATACCCTAGGTTGAATTTAAGAAGATTAATTTTTACAAATTGTGGTTTTAGATACACATGGATTATGTGCAAAGTAAACTAAATAATTTTAAAAATAGGGATAAATAATATGACAATACAAAAAATCCTTTATTCTACATCATGGTTAAAAAAAAGGAACACAAAAATAAATCATAAACTCAAAGTATGTTAAACTAAACTAAATCAAGATGATATAAAAGTTAAGGAACAATCATACCTCAAAGGAATTCTAAATTTTTGAGTCCAAATTTGGACTATAGAGGATTTTCATGATACTATGTGTGAAGCTAGAGCTTCCAACTCAAAAATGATAAGATTAGTACCAACACTAATCATTCTCTAGATAAGATCATCAATCAGTTATTTTGTAAGTGTCAAAACCCTAAAATCTGAACTACAAGATTCCAAAAAATTTAAGGTTATGAATTGTTATTACAACAAATGTATCCTAGTTTATATACAATAGTGTGAAAAGGGTTTTTGAAATTGATTAGTTAAAGTAATATTATTTAAAAGTTTGAGCAAAGATTAGTTGAACCTTAATAACACCAACTAAATTTATACATTAAGTTTTTGGTTTAGGATTGATTTTAAATACATCAATCACAAAATCAATCATATTAATATAATATTAAAGATATTTTCATATCTAAAGAGATTTTGTAATGAATCCTACAATAATGTCATTATTCACTTCCTAAATGGTTGTGTTGTCACCAACCAATTTGGTTAGTATGGAATTTAAAAATTATGATTCCTTGCATCTCCACTGGAATATCATTGTGCATATCTCCCTACTGCTACTACAAATTTTATCTTATTTTCTTTTATTATTAATAACATTATTTTCTTTCAATCCTAACTTTTATCACAAATAAATTTTAAAAAATAAAAACTTCTTTATATAACTAAAATATCATACCATAATAAGAGTTACACATTTATTCACTTTTTAGAACAATCTCATTTTTATGCTAAGGAAAACATCTAATAATTATTTCATTAGAATACAAATTTTACTAATAAACTTGATCTTTTTTGTATTATAATGATATTTAAAAGACACCAATCGACTTAGCTCAAAATATCATCATAGTAATAATTCATATATTTATTATAACAATTTAACTAATTTAGTCTTATATCTGAGAGGGATAATCTCATATTAGCATTCACCTTTTTTTAATTTCCCAAATCCAATTAAATAATGCATTTAATTTTACATGTATTAATAAGAAATTAAATTGATGGTAGTTAATTCAATTATGTGTTTATATAGTTTTTGACTCCAAGTATAACTATGTAAATGATTCAAATAACTTCTAACATTCAAGAAAATAAAATGTATATTTTCTAAGTAGTTAACTCATCTAAGATGAAGTTAACAAATCAAATATTATTATGATAAATAAAGACACTTATTTTAACCTTTTACTCAACTAACTATAGAGTGAATATTTTATATTCTATAGTATGAATTTTATTTTTATTCATCCAATATCAACCTAAAGTATATAATTCATACTTATAATTTTCAAACATTTTAGCCATTGAATGAATAGTTTTCTTATTTTGACAAATTACACTTAATGTTTAATACCAATAATAAAAATAATTGGCATGTAGTCTAATATAAAAATATATATTATATTGAAGAGATGAATCTAATATGATTATTCAACTATTAAAATATTGCATAGAAATCTTCCATGTCTATTTTTTCCCTCAATCATACTAAAATAAATAGTGGTGTGAAAAATAATTAAATTAACACTTTATACATCAAAAAAATTACTTATAATTATAGTTAAATTCTAGTTCAAATCAATATTAATTCAATCTCTAATATAAAAATTGAGAAAACCAAGAGAACTCAAAAATCTCCAATTGGAACAAACATACATTCAGACCACAAAAGCACTTGGAGCATATCACAAAGAAGTGTATAGACCTTTATAAGCATAAAAATCTTCTTTAAATTTCATCAATCTCATTTTTCCATCTAGATATACCCATTCTAACCTTTCATAAAATCTCCTTCATAAACCTCTAGAGCAAGCTCATGAACTTGTTGCTTCCCCTTAACCAAAGACCTTCTATGATTAGAATTATCATCTTGAGCACACAAAATTCCTTCTCTATAAGAAAATATATCTCCTAATAAGTATAGGTAGAGACACCCTACTTCACAACATTGTGAACTTCCATGGCATACAAAATTATTCAACAAGCCTTTAACAATCTTAGCAAGATCTAAAACATAATCATAACAGAAAGGCCTTAAACTCATAGGCTCAGAACATATTTATAACAAATCATTTTTAACTCATCAAATGACATTTTCATCAACTAATCGATCTTAATCAATACCACCAGGGTATTCACCTTTTTATGTTAAAACACTATGTATAAATAACTTGATAATTACACATACACAATTTAAATTTAATAAAAAAAAAAAACTTACACCAATGCCAAGAACTTTACTATGCTTCCATTCCGAGTCTAATTTTAATATCAATAATAAGCTACAATCATATATAACTTTACTCACAACAAATAATAAATAATTTCAATAATATTAATATAAGAATTTATAGTCGCCTATAAAACTAAATCTTTTTTAAACCAAATACGGTATCAAATCACTTTTATAATTGGTATCCATGTGATTAGAGTAATGAATTCAACAATTTATATCTAACACATAGCAATGAATAACAAAAGTAAATTAAAAAATGTAATTTTGTTAGAACATAACTCCACCTATTAGTTTCATAGTTTTTGTTTAATTGATTGTATAAACATTTTTAAAAAAACCTTCAAAAAATCATGAGGTGAACTTGTTTGAGTACAAATGAAGTATAAACTAAGTATATATGCATTCAACAAAAAAATTAGGTTTAAATAATAATAATTAGCTATATTTCTTCATAAAATTTAGTCACATAATTAATTTCCATCAATAACAAAAAAATACATAACTATTATATTTAAATAATTATTTACATATTTCTTAGATTTATTAATATATATCATTAAAGGGGCTAAATAAAAACTTGTCACTAAGTTTTAATGTAACTAATGAATTGTATAAATACAATTAAACAAATAGCAATCTAATACCTTAAAATCATTAGAATTTATCTATCAATAATCTTTAATTTTAACTTATTTACAACCAACATCCAACAAATACTTTGTCATTTCATTTACTGACATAAAAAATGAGAAATTTGAACCCAACCATCCATGGCTGATTCCATTCTAATCATTGAAAACGAGGTAGGAAGAAATAATATTTATGATTTTTTTCATAGTCCATGAGAATGTAAATGATATTTCTAGGATAAACTATGTTCAAAATTATTTGAATAACTAGTTTCAAATCATCATCCATAATTTGTCATCAAGACAAGCATGTTTTTAAATTTTAATTTGGTAACCTTATATAGTAAAAATATTATGTGTTTAGGTTTTAATGATAAGAATAAGAATAAATGAAAAAAAAAAAAAAAATAGTAAACTATTACAAACCACTTATGTGTCATGCATAAGGAAACCACTCGACAGGAGAGAGGAGAACAAGGTAGTAGGGAAGAAAGTACACATAGTAGTAAGAAAGTAATAAATTAATCAAAACATATATAAAATATAAACCACAAATTAAATGAAATCAAAAAGTAAATAAAATGATTTAAAACTTAAAAACCTAAGGATTTTAGACTTAACAAAGAGAGAGAGAGAGAAAATATTCCACCAATCAAGGGGGGAGGGGGTTCTTATTTTTTGAGTAGGATTTTTTTTTTAATTTTTTAATAATGGGTATCCAAGTTTTATTGATATGTATTCCTTAATCTCAATTTAATTTAGGAACATGATGGCTGATCTCTTTTTCTTTCAATCTCCACTTTTGAAAATGGTCTTCTATAGCCAGAACATTCGCCTTATTGATGCAAATGGAATGTTTTATTTTAAAAGAGTGTCATACTAGAGATTATTTAACTATTTTATCTATATGTATGTCTATAGTATTCTCTCTAATCCTAGTCTAGATGGATCTCCCTATCTCACTGATATAGGGAACACCACATGAACACTCAAATTTTTAAACACTACTTTTAGACCAAGGTTCCACCTAATCTTTATCTAATTTAGATATTTTTGCATATGAATATATTAGTATTATAAAATTAAAAATTAAAAGAGTAAAAATAAGTTTTAGGTTCAACCAATGATAGATATGGTTTCAGCTGAGAACTAATAGGATTACACAAAAACTAAATGGCTCAAAGAACATAGAAAAGCCAACATAGTAAAGTCAAACTATCAACTATTATATAAATTTGGAATAAAACCATTCAACATTCTAATATTTTTTTACTAAAAACAATTATCATTTATTAGAACAAAGAACCATCATTACAAGAAAACCAATAAATTTATATACGTAATGGGAAAAAGAGTGTATGTGCATTGAATGTTGTGTATGCATATCATAAAAAATAGAGTTATCAATAAAAAAGCATTAAACACAGTCACACAACATGGTATTATCTACCTAGGTTAAAAAATAGATTTATAACAAATGTCAATCAATCATATAAAAGCTAACTTCAAATTTTGTGAATAAGGCTAATGCAAAACTAGGATATACATGGCCCTAATTCTACTTCAAGTTTTTTTTCATTTAACTTACTAATATATCCGAGTAAATAAAAAATATGAATAAAAAATGAAATGGTTTATTACTTTCTTTCTTTCAATCAATAGAGAAGGTCAAAGATTGGTATGTATACCTTCATCTTTTTCCCTTTGCTATTCTTTATTCTCCTTGCCTTCTTATTACCTCTTATATGAATGTTATGAAGGAAACCCCATTATAAATAAATAAAATATTCATTTCATAATGAATATCATTAATGCATGAATAATTAATTCCTCTAACCAAGACTCTTCAAGTTTTCTTCACAAAACTTGCATAAAACTATAATTTTGTTCCAAAAATCCCTTCACAATTCTTCCACACAATCCCCAAAAACTCTAAAATTTTACCATTTCCTCCATACAAGGTCATAATATGCATAAAACCAAGATTAAAAAACCAACAATGAAATCAAAATATAAAAGACCAATTTAAGGTTTTTAATAATAAATAAATGACTAAAACCTTTTGACATTTGGAAAATGTTCCTATGTAATCATGTAAAAATCATTACCATGACCTTGAATAGGTCCTCAAAATTATAACAACACACATGCTAAAAATAAATTGAATGAGCATGACCTTGATAGATTTTGGGTCTAATCATAACTCATTATATTTGACCTCAATCAAGATCCTTAATAAAATGTTGATAATTCCTTGATTGACTTGAGACCCAAGTTTGAATTATTATTAACATAACCTTAATGATTTCATGAACTTTAGTTTCCAATCAAAACCAAGACAAAGCTAAAAGTGACTTTAAAATTTCTTCAAAAATAAAAACTAAGGTTCAACAAGGCACAAACTAAACAAGATCAATAAATTTAGTCAAAATGACTATAAATTTTAGACAAGAATGACAATAAGAAATATAAATAGTGTTCATAATTGTCTTACACTGATGACAACCTTTTAAGTTGAACATACCAAAATTATGCACAATACAAGTTTCTAATAATCTATACATAGTACAAAAAGGAATGGTGTAACTAGTTAAAACTCATATGTGTACCTTACCATATATACATGTATATTTTTGTTCGGTATTGGTCTATGAAACTCGTCCTTCCATGGACCTAGCTTAGTCTTTGACAATACCTGAACCATTTGAATGGCATTAATAGTATATGTAACATAGTAATAATGATAATCATAATATTAAAACTATAATCAATATATATAATATACCCACAAACACATATATGTATCATATACATCCAAAAATCACAGCACTAAGCTATCATTAGATATAAATAAAATGATATACAAAGTTTTAAATAAAATCAAATTATAATTTTTTCAAACTTTAAGTGTTTAATTCATGCTTAAAACAAAGGTAGGATATGACATCCACTCCCCCCAAAAAAAGATGTCATCTTGGGGCCTATAAAAATAATTTTGGATTATGTTTCTTGAAAAAAAATTCATCTTCTCACGTAGAAATATTCTCACTTAGTTGGTACCATTGGACTAGAACTTTTTGAATTCCTTTATTTCATAGTTTAACACTACATTGATTCAGAATGTGAATCGATTCAAGTTAGATTGTTTCATATTCTGACACTTGAATATTTTTCCAATCCATAATATGGGAAGGATCAGGAAAATATTTTCTCAATAAAACAACATGAAACACATCAATAATTATAAAAAGAGGAGGAAGAACTATATGATAGGAAATAGGGTTAATCTTTTCCACTATGTCAAATGGATTGACAAATTTTAGAGCTAGTATGAATTCTTTGGCAAGATTAATGGAAAAATTTTGTGGTATTACTCTTGGAAATATTTTATTTAAAACCTAACACTCTCTTGGTGTTATTTTAAGTTAGAATAGCTTTTGTGTCGATCTAAGGTAACTTTCAGCCTTTATCCTATGATATCCATTTGGCTATCATATTCTTATAATAGTTTAGGTCTAACCAAGACCCTATTTTATAGCCCATCCTAGCCATGTAGGGTACATAATTTCCATCCATATAAAGCTTCAAAAGGTGCCACTTTTAACATTGAATTATAGTTATTTTTTATAGGAAAATTATAACAAGTGAAAGTTGTCTTCCCACTAGTATTTTTAATCCATGAGATACATTCTAATCATGTATTAAACAATATGATCCAACCTTTATATTATACCATCTATTTCTATATGATAGGCTAAACTAAAATTTAGTCTTGTGAGAAAATTAGTAGTCAAGGTTTTCTAAAACCATAATGTGAATAGTTTATCCCCATCATGTATAATCACTTCAGGCACATTGTGCAGGTAAAGAACTTACTTCACATTGTTTTTAAAACATAGGAGCATCATCCATTAAGTTTCCATAAATAAAAGGTGCAACCTTTATGTATTTATCAATGATACTAAAAACATGTCATGCTTACTTCATGATTTAGGCAGGCTTAAAATAAAATCCACTGAAAAAATCATTTATTTTCTAGAAATGAATGTGGCTACATAAGACCTTTTGGATGGAAATGTATAACCTTAACATGATAACATTTAAGACAATTATAAAAAAAATAGCCACATCATTTTTCATATTGAGCTAGAAATAATACCATTTTAGTTCATGTGTAATCTTTATGACACTAAGGTGAGAAAAATGAGGTGTTGTATGCACTTATTCCAATAATTATTCTCTTAGATTACCTAAAATATGTACACAATTTTTTTTAAAAACCTTAGAAGGCCATTTGATTCAAAAAATTCAAAAAAAGCCTTGTTAGCACACATTCATTTATTATGCATAGATTTCTCTGTAAATATAATCTTCTGTTTATTGTTTTAGCATAACAATTCTAAAATTTGATTGAAAAATTAAATTTACATCAAGGTAAGTCCCACTAATAGAATCAACAATCCTATTTTCCTTACTTTTGACATAGTCAATGTTGGTATAAAAGTTGATAATGAACTCTAGCCACCTTTATTATCTTGCATTTAAACCATCCTAAGTGAACAAATGTATGAGGATGTGATGATCATATTTTTTATTAAAGTTCTTACATTGCTTAAGAGCATAACTATAACAACCATCTCAATGTAATGAGTCAAATAGTTTTTATTATGTGCCTTTATTTTGTGAGACTCATAGGCAACCACTTGTCTATTTTGCATCAAAATAAACCCAATTCAAACAACTCAAACATCTTCCTAAACTTTAAATTTTCCATTTGGATCTAGAATTATAAAAAGTGTATAATGTGTTGTCCCCCAAAAATATCAACTATTTTTGGGACAACATTTGAACTATTTTTGTCCTATAGACCAAAAATGTCTCTTCCCTTTTCAAAATTTGTTCTAGGCATTCAAATTCCTCATTTTTCAAGATTCTCAAAAATCTACAGACTCAGCAGGTCAAGTTCAATGGGCTTTTACAGGTCAAAATCTACAGACTTTTTCAAGGTTAGAGAAAACTATGGACTTGGTTTCTACGAACTCTATAAATAGGCTCATTTCTACAAGTTCAACGAGTTCCAAGTTCAATTGGTTCAATGCTTTCGGATCAATGATAGGTTCAATCAAAGGAATGGTTCAATGTCTTGGTTTAACCAAGCAGATCAATGCTTTGGTTCATCCTTTGGTTCAATTAAACAATTCGTCAATCAGTTCAAGGCTTTGTTTGAACTGTTGAACCAAAACATGGTTCAACGGTTAGTTCAAACACATGGTGCAAAGGCAAGTTAAACAAGAGGTTCAAAGCCTTGGTTCAACGGAATGGTTCAAAGCCATGGTTCAATGGAATGGTTCAACAGTTGGTTCATTGCCAAAGTTCAAAGAGTTTCTCGAAGAAGCCCGAAGGCCATTCAAAGACTGCCTGAAGGGTAGATACCCTTGCGAGAGGCTCTTCCTGACTCAAAATGGGTCATTTCTTAAGGCCCAAAAAGGCAAGTTCAATCCGGAAAGTGCATAATAGAAAATCTGAAAGAGGACAAAGGAATGACATGCCCAAAAATGTCAAATTCAACATAGTGAACTAACCATTGATCCTTTAAACATATAGACCAAAATACATTCACAGATTTCAAGGCCAAGACCAGTAGAAAGCAGGGAAGGAATAGAATAGCAAACTAAATTTAGGACCTGATTCAATTAACTAGAAAAGGAGGAATGATGAAGATAAGATTAGATCACCAGGTGGACATTGAAAGTTGGAAACTTTCAATAAGTGCAACTTGTTTCTCTGCATTAATAAAATCAAATGGGTAAAATGCCCCTAAGTTATAGCATGTCTTCTTAATAGATTCCAATGCAAAATGATGTATTACTATTCTTGAGTCCTTCTTAAAGAGGCTATATAAGGGAGACTCTTCTATTGTAATAGGGATCTCTTTTTTAACAATGAGAACAAAACTCTACCCAAATTGTAAGGCATTACTGAGACTTTGAGCTCAAATTGCTTATCATATTTTGTTACTGGAATAAGGAAGCGACTTTTTAGACTTTGTGCTATAATATCTTTGTTGTTGAGGAAACTGTTCTTATGTCTTTTTCTTCAATATATCTTCTATTCCTTTAATTCAACAAGCAAAATTAGTGACAACAGTCAGGAAGGTGTCCTAGTCAAGTGTGGAGAGACTTTTTGCCCCCATAATTGCCTTTAGTGTGTTTTCTTTTCATTTCTGTGTAAAGGACCTTGGGGTGACTTTGTGCCTTCATTTTCCTTTGTATCTTACTCTTGAGCAATCCAGGGGAAGACTTTGTGTTGCATCTTGATTTGCTAGTTATTACATCCTTTGCTACATTTTGTTGTTACTACCAGGAGTATTCTTGTGGTTTGCTTAATAGTAATTTTGAAAGAAGAGGAGTGTTGTCTATCATTTCCTTTGAGTTTTTCCTTTGATCCGCATGCATCATCTCTAAAAAAAAGAGAGATGGATGGTTTGTCCTACCCCTGAGTATAATTTTTTGTTTATATATATATATATATATATATATATATATATATATATATATATATATATATAGGGAACCTTCCCTTGATGAGAGGAGAGATCAATCCCCTTTTGATGTGGTAAACCTACACATTTAGATGACTAATCTTCCTACTTTGGCTGATCAAACCTATTTTGTTTATCAGTACGTTGATCGACAAAATATTCAACCAACAATTTTTGGGAATGAATCTCTATTGCTGGGCATGAAGGCTACTCAAGAAAGAGGCATCAAGTTTCTTCATGCCAAAGGGGATACTGAATTAGTAGTTTTTCAAGTGAGGAATTTATACCAAACTAAGAATGAAAGATTACGCCACTACCGTAACTTGGTTTGGGACCAAATTGAAAGCTTTGATGCTTTCAACATTTCTGCCATACCCAGAGAGTCTAATGATAGAGCTGATGCACTTGTTGTTTCAAGAACTCTCTTAGTTTTTCATTCAAATTTCAAAGAAGACAGGTATACCATTGAGCTGGTCTATAGACCAAGTGTTCTTGATAATTCTGATCATTGGCAAGTATTCAATGATGATCATCAAATCATTGCCTTCTTGGAATGAAAAGATAATTTTGAACAGCTATGTTTTGAAGGCAGTGAACCTCAGAAAAATGAATTTGTGTCTGAATCCAACTCAAATATAAATGAAGAATTCTTACAACTGAAAGGAAACAAAATTCCTAAAGGCCTGGTTTCTCTTGAAAAACTATTTGACAAACATGAAAGATTCATTAAGCAACAACAAATAGACTCAAGTTTCTCTCAAGGATTCAATCAAGTGAATCTGTCTACTAAAGAAAATCCCAAGATGATCAATATTGGTAAGTGTTGTACCCCTGAAGAAAGATTCAAGTTCACCTCTTTACTTAGTCAATACATAGATGTCTTAGCATATTCTTATGAAGACTTAAAGTCTCTCAGAACAGATAAAATCCATCATAACATTCCTCTAAAGGCTGACTCAATGCCATATAAGCAAAAATCCAGACAGTATAATCTAAAAATATCAGGTACTATTCTATAAAGATACAAAAGATGTTAAATGCTAGAATCATTTTCCCAATTCATCATTCTACATGGATTGCAAACATAGTGCCTGTAAGGAAGAAGAATGGCAAAATCCACATTTGTGTAGATTTCAGAAATCTAAATCAAGCATCTTTGAAAGATAATTATCCTTTGCCCATTATGGATCAAGTGCTTCAAATAGTGACAGGTGCAAAGATGTTATCAATGTTGGATGGATTCTCAAGTTATAATCAAGTTTAAGTTGGTGAAATAGACCAACACAAGACTACATTCACCATGCCTTAGGGTACATTTCCATATAGGAGAATGCCTTTTGGTCTAATAAATGTTGGTGCTACCTTTCAAAGAGCTATGGATCTGGCTTTCAAGGATGAGATTGGTAAATTCATAGTGGTATACCTTGATGATTTGACTATCTTTTCAAAGCATCGATCTAATCATGTATGCCACCTATAACAAGTGTTGGAGTGCTACCGCCTGAATGGTATTTTCTTAAATGCTAAAAAGTCTATTTTTGGAGTAATAGAGGGGAAACTCCTTGGACACATTATGTCTAAAGAAGACATAAAGATTGACTCAGACAGAGTCAAATCTATTCAAGATCTTAATCTACCTATAAGTAAGAATGTTGTTCATTCTTTCTTCAGAAAGGTGAATTTATTATAGAGATTCATCCCCAAATTTGTTGAGAAGACTAGACACATTGTGAACATGATGAAAGGGAAGACCATCTTCAGCTAGACTAAAGAAGGTAAATCAGCATTTTAGGATATCAAAACTACCATTGCTCACACCCCTACCTTGGTTTGCCCAGATTACAATAAGGATTTCATCATATACAGCTATGTGTCTGAACACACTCTTTCAGTGATTCTTGTTCAACAAGACAAAAAAGGTATGGAATCTCCTATCTCTTTCATGAGTTTCCCTCTCAAAACTCATGAGATGAAATATTCAAATATAGAGAAGCATGATTATGCCTTGGTAAAAGAAGTCAAACATTTTTGCTTCTATATTTTGAATTCACATACTATTGCCCTAATGCTTGACACTACAGTCAAGTTTATATTAACTCAGTAGGAGTTTGGCATGAAAAGAGGTAATTGGATTGCAAAGATCCAAGAGTTTGATCTAGACATCAAGCTGACAAAGTTGGTCAAAGGTAAAGGCCTATGTCAATTAATTGCTGACAATAAATCAGAAGACACACATCATGAAGAAATTGAAGTGGAAGAGACACCAATAGTCCTTTTTGTCTCCACTACCAATGAGTGGTATTCAGGTATCACTCATTTATTAACTTATGGTGAATGTCTTTCTCATTTTTATTACAAAGAAAGGAGGACTATCAAGTTGAAATCTACCAATTTTATCCTTTGAGATAACAGCCTGTACAAGAGAAGCATAGATGGAGTATTCCTTCGCTATGTAGACAAAGAGCAGCAAACTCAGCTTTTGAAATCTTTCCATAATCTAGCTTGTGGAGGAAATTTTTTTGCTCTTATGACTGCTCACAAGATTTTGCGAGCCAGGTTTTACTGGCCAACTCTTTTCCAAGATGTGCATAAGTGGGTAAAAAAATGTGAACTCTGTCAGCAATTTATTGGAAGACCCAAGTTAGCTGTTATGCCTCTCAAGCCAGTGATCATAGAAGAACCTTTCCAGTAATGGGGACTTGATTTTATTGGGACAATAAACCCATCTTCAAGTGTTGGACATGATTATGTCCTTACAGCAACTAATTATTTCACCAAGTGGGTAGAAGCAATCCCAACTAAGCATGCTACTTTAGAAGTTGTATGCAACTTCCTCAAAGAGAATATCATTTCCAGGTTTGGAGTTCCACTCAAAATTGTTACTAATAATGCAGCTTGTTTCACCTCTCAAGAGATTACACAATTCTATTTTCATTATGGAATTACACTCTCTCACTCTTCTGATTATTTTCCACAAGGGAATGGACAAGCTGAGTCTAGCAATAAAAATTTGGTAACTATTATCAAAAAGCTAGCAAATGACAATTAGAGAACATGGCATAAAGCATTGGTTGATGCTCTGTGGGTAGACAAAATCACACCAAAGAGGGAAATTGGTATGTCTCCTTTTCAACTTCTTTATGGTATCAATGTTGAGATACCAATCACCTTAGAATTACCAGCTTTGAAATTAGCAAAGGCAATCAAAGATCAGACATATGAAAGTTCTCTTGATGAAAGAATCATGTGCTTGGCTAAGCTAGAAGAATAGAGAACCATGGTGGTGGATAGAATTGCTGCTCATCAAAGTCTGCTAAAGAAACTCTTTGATCAGAAGGCCAGAAATCATGATTTCCAGATTGGGGATCAAGTCCTGTTGTGGGATAAAAGAAGAGAACCAAAGGGGATGCATGGAAAGTTTGACTCCCTTTGGAGAGTCCCATTTATAATTCATTAGCACATTGGTGAAAATAGCTTTTTATTGAAATATCAGGATGGCACACTCTTTTCTCTACCCCACAATGGGCAGCATCTGAAACATTTCAACTCTTGAAGTGTCAGATCTTTACATCTGTATATATGTATATTTGTATAGTTTTCAATTCTATTTTATTTTGTTTATTTCCATTTTTGGAGCCTTTCATTTTTGGTTAGCATGACTTCGTATCCCAATGGCACACTTCAAGGCACTGGAGATTCTAGATTCTACTCCTTTCAATTCTTTTTGCAATTGACAAAAGTTCCCTAACTGGAGCCAGTTGTTGTCCCCCAAAAATATTAGCTATTTTTGGGACAACATTTGAACTATTTTTGTCCTACAGACCAAAATTGTCTCTTCCCTTTTCAAAATTTGTCCTGGGCATTCAAATTCCTCATTTTTCAAGCTTCTCAAAAATCTATGGAGTTAGCAGGTCAAGTTCAATGGGTTGTTACAGGTTGAAATCTATGAACTCTTTCAAGGTTAGAGAAAACTATAGACTTGGTTTCTACAGACTCTACAAACAGGCTCATTTCTACAAGTTCAACGAGTTCTAGATTCAATTGGTTCAATGCTTTTGGTTCAACAGTGGGTTCAATCAAAGGAATGGTTCAATGTCTCAGTCCAACCAAGCGGTTCAACTCTTTGGTTCATCCTTTGGTTCAATCAAACAATTCATCAATCAGTTCAAGGCTTTATTTGAACCATTGAACCAAAACTTGGTTCAACGGTTAGTTCAAACACATGGTTCAAAGGTAAGTTCAATAAGAGGTTTAAATCCTTGGTTCAATTGAATGGTTCAAAGCCATGGTTCAATGGAATGGTTCAACAGTTGGTTCATCACCAAAGTTTAAAGAGTTTCTCGAAAAAGCCCAAAGGCCATTCAAAGACTGCCCGAAGGGTAGATACCCTTGCAGGAGGCTCTTCCCGACTCAAAATGGGTCATTTCTTAAGGCCCGAAAGGGCAAGTTCAATCCAGAAAGTGCCAAATAGAAAAGCTAAAAGAGGACAAAGGAATGACATCCCTGAAAATGTCAAATTCAACACAGTGAACTAGTCATTGATCTTTGAACATACAGACCAAAATACATTCACAGATTTCAAGGCCAAGACCAGCAAAAAGTAGGGAAGGAATAGAATAGCAAACTAAATCTAAGACCTAATTCAATTAACCAAAAAAGGAGGAATGATGAAGATAAGATCAGATCATCATGTGGACATTGAAAGTTGCAAACTTTCAATAAGCGCGACTTGTTTCCCTGCATTGATAAAATCAAATGGGTAAAATCCCCCTAAGTTCCAGCATATCTTCTTAATAGATTCCAATGCAAAATGATGTATTACTATTCTTGAGTCCTTCTTAAAGAGGCTATATAAGGGACTCTCTTCTATTGTAATAGGGATCTCTTTTTTGACAATGAGAATGAAACTCTACCCAAATTGTAAGGCATTATTGAGACTTTGAGCTCAAATTGCTAATCATATTTTATTACTGGAATAAGAAGCAAGTGAATTTTCAGACTTTATGTTGTAATATCTTTGTTTTTGAGGAAACTGTTCTTATGTCTTTTTCTTCAATATATTTGTTGTTCCTTTAATTCAGTAAGCAGAATTAGTGACAACAGTCAGGAAGGTGTCCTGAAGAGTCAAGTGTGGAGAGACTTTGTGCCCCCATAATTGCCTTTAGTGTGTTTTCTTTTAATTTCTATGTAAAGGACCTTGGGGTGACTTTTTGCCCTCATTTTCCTTCGTATCTTACTCTTGAGCAATCTAGGGGAAGACTTTGTGCTACATCTCGATTTTTTGGTTATTACATCCTTTGCTACATTTTATTGTTACTACTAGGATTATTCTTGTGGTTTGCTGAATAGTACTTCTGAAATAAGAGGAGTGTTGTCTGTCATTTCCCTTGAGTTTTTCCTTTGATCCGCATGCATCATCTTTGAAAAAAGAGAGATGGATGGTTTGTCCAACCCCTGAGTATTATTTTCTGTTTATATATATATATATATATATATATAGGTAACCTCCCCTTGATGAGAGGAGAGATCAGTCCCCTTCTTATGTGGTAAACCTACACATTTGGATGACTAATCTTCCTACTTTGGCTGATTAAACCTATTTTGTTTATCAGTACGTTGATCAACAAAATATTCATCCAACAGAATGTAATAAACATTTTAAATTTTGTAAATCTTCATCACACTATGGATTCTAACCAATCTGCTTACCTTTATTTTGCATCGAAATGATTAGATTGTCATCTCTATAAAAATCTCCCACAAATCTTATATAGTATCCAACTATACCCATTAAATTTATAAATTTGTGAACATTCTTTAAAGTATTCCATTCTTATATTACTTTGATCTTTTCAAGCTCAAAAACCAGCCCTTCCTTGGGGATAATACACCCTAAATAATGGATCTTATATTGATAAAATGAGCATTTGGATAGTTTCCATATAATTTAGTTGTCTCAATATTTTCAAGACCAAACACGGGATTTTTTCATGCTCAACTTCATATTTTTAATACACTATAATATCATCTAAAAAAATCAAAAAATGGTCCAAATAATCCTTGAACATGTTTTTCATTAAATTCATGTAGGTAACAGGTGCATTCATTAGGTCTAAAGGCATAACAATATATTCATAGTATCCAAACCTTGTGTTAAAATTAGGTTTATGCACATATTCCTCCTTGATACAAAGTTGATCCTACCATAATATAATATCAATCTTAGATAAAATATAAACATATTTTATTTTTTCAAATAGATAAAAAAAATTGGGATTAGATATTTATTCTTAATAGTGACTTTTTCAGCATTTTTTAGTCTATGCAAAGTCTTGGAGTACCATACTTATTTTTGACGAAGATAATAATGATGTAAGTTGTCATTGATGTCATGTGTTTATGTATGGTTATTTATTTCAAAATAATCCTAAGTTTAAGTATTGGATCACAAGAAGGTGGCTCATTGATATATGTTTGTGTACTTGTTCTTGAGTGCAAGGTTCTTGAAAAGGCTTGAGTATGGGATACCTAGTCTGGTGTAAGAAGGATCATGATGGATATAGGATATTAATTCATATAGTAATAAGAGGATGTATGATAAAATTTGAACATGTATTTTAGGATTTAAAGTACCTAGGTATGCTTCAAAGTGTGACTAGAGAGGTAAGACCTATAAGTTTATTATGCAAATAAATTAGTCTTAGATTTTATTTGATCTAAACATGAGTCTTAAGATGTTAACAAGACCTATGAAGGATGAAAATTAGTCGTAGATCATGTAATAAGGTTTTTTAACATTTTAATAAAGTTTAAATTTTAGGAATAGTAGCTAGAGGGTCTATTACTAGGCCTAATATGATCTACAGCTTAAGAGCCTAAGGTGCAAAGAGATAGAATGTGACTAAATGGGGTATGAGGTTTAGGTTCCAAGTAAATAATGATCATTTGAGTATTAATTGAGGTTTTATATGATTTATCAATATTTTTTTACCAAGTATAAGATCTTGAGTTGAAGGAGAAATCAAGAAAATGAGTTTGAAGGTCTCATGTGTATGTAGATTGAAGAGATGAGGACCTAAGATTTCACTTGTTGGCACATGTGACTATTTCATGGGAAGATAATATCTTGGGGATAGATTTAAAAAGTCCCTAAATTTTTTTTCCAAGTGTTAGGAGGTGGTTTTAAGGATATATCTATATGAACAAATGTTAAGAATGTAAACTAGTCTAAAACCCTTATAATAACTTGAAAAGGACAATATTATTTGAAATGGACCATAATGTATTGGTAAGGATTTTTTGATGATTATAATTTTTATATTACTCCATAAATAATATCTATGTGGTGGTGGTCTATCAGGATAGTAAGTGAAACCTACAGAAAAACCCTTATTTCTCATAAATTTGATATAACAGGGAGAGTTGAGCAGATCAAAGAATGAAAATCAATGGAGGTTGAAGCTTAAGACTAGTTTTTTTTAATCCATGGTGTTATTTGGAAAATTTATATCATTTATTTCAACTATTTTTGTCATTAATCTTGACTTATCGCTAAACTAGGCTAGTGGTGAAACAAGTGAGAAAACTAGTCAGAGTGAGAATGCATTTAGAGATTGGTTAAAAAAGATTAGGAATGGATATAATTGATTGAGGTTATTGTTTAATACCTTACCTCATGTCCACATTTTTTATATGATTTTAAATTCATTTAAAATGTTTCAAATGATGTTCACAAGATGGCCTATCTAGAGAAGATGTGATAGTGAAACCTAGGATAGTGAGATTGGTCTTCAAGACCAATGTTGCTATTTGAACCTATGATCTAGATATTGTAGATATCTATAATTATATTATAGTATCATTTTATTTATTTTAAATATATTATTTTTGTCCCTATATATGTTGGAATTCATGTTCACCATAACTAGTTCTTAAGATGGATTGATAGTTCCAAGTATGTAAGATGAAGTGAAGAGTTTTAGACTCTTTGATAGGCTCAAATGTATATAATGAAAATTTTGATGTTTTTTAGGATGTATATGACATTTCCATGCTTTATTAAATATTTATAATAAATTTAAGGAGATATGATATGAAATCTAAAATTCCTTATCTGACTGTGTAAGGACTATGAGAGAGTAGCTTAACAAATTGGTCTATAAAACCAATGGTTGATCCCAAAATCAATAATATATGTGTGTGTGTGTGTGTGTGTGTGTGTGTGTGTGTGTGTGTGTGTGTGTGTGTGTGTGTGTGTGTGTGTGTGTGTGTGTGTGTGTGTGTGTATCACATAGGATATATTCATGTGAATAATAAGTCATTAAAATATCATTAAAATTACTAAAGACATCATTCATCATGAATGTATTGATAGGTTTATTGACAGTTCTATGTAGTCATCTTGCAAAGATGAGTTCGAGGTGTTTTGGATAGAATTGAAGAATCCATTTATTTTAAATATATTATATAGGTATTTTAGATTCATTTAAATTCATTTAAAGTTACTTTATCTCTATGCAAGTGTGAAAAGATAATTGTTTATGACTATGTTTTATAGCAATCAGATAGTTTTGAGTGAGCATATAAAAGTTGTTGGTTTGAGGTTTAATGCACTATTTGGTGATATATAATGGAATTGGTGATGAATATGAGTTCATGGAGGCTCTATTAATGTAATTTTTTATGAGGTTATTTTTAAAAGTTGATTATATGCTTTAGTTATGTGAGACAAACTTTTTAGGTGTGTGCAGACCTAATGGCAAGTAGGTCTAATGATGCAGTTCAAGGAATGATTTAGACTAAAAATTGGTATGGAGATAAGTGAATATATTAAAGGGTATATTTGAGGTTTATTTTATGTGTTTCATGAGTTGGTGGATGATCAAGGTGTTCCAATATGGTTCAAGTGCAATGTGTGGTTGAGAAGACCTAATGCATTAGGTCTCTAAGTAGGCCTAAGAAGAGATTAAGGTCTAAATGAGTTTGCCCAAGATATGTAGTGAGTGTTTCACTTTTTAAATGTATTATAATACCAATATCATGGGTAATATAAGTGTGGAAATATGTTTTTCCAACCAATATGGGTGAGAGTAAAAGTCTAGTATAAATACAAGGCATAATAGGCCTATTTGAGAAAGTTAAGGAAGAAGAGTGATAGCGAGTAAAAGAGCACCTTAAAAAGAGAAATTATTTCATGGATACCATCATATGGTAATATATGATAATACATAAAATTATAATAGGAATTTTGAGTGTTACTAACAAGGTTAGTTGACCTAATGAGCTTAGTGAGAGGCATATTGAGCGAGTGAGACTAGAAGGTTGTTTGAAAGAGAAAGAAGGTTGAGAAGAGATTAATAAGTTGATTATATATTGATATAATATCAATATACATTAGAGGTGTGTTCAAGGTGTATGAAAATTAGTGGAATATAGATAGATAAGATAGAGATATGAAGAAGAGGTCACCATCTATTGGTTTAACAACAAGGTATCTTGAAGTGATCAAGCTTGTATTGGTTGAGATGGAGCTTATTCAAGAAGGAGTGGGAGGTTCCTTAAAGGTTAGATAATTTAGAAGTGTCCTTGGATTGGTTGGGTTGGTTCTAATTCACTTAAGGGGTTATATCTTTCTTGTAATTTGGAGCTTGCCAAAGGACTAGTTGAGTTGGTGCTTGACTAGTGAGGGGCCGGTACTCCTTGTGGGGTTAGTGCCTCACTAAATGTTGATTCACTACTTATAAGATAATAGTCCAACTAGTGTTTCAATGGTTTTTATCCCCCCATTATGTTTTCCCACATATCTCTTATGTTCATGTGTTGATATATTGCTTCTTTTTTATGTGATTACTTCTCTATGCATTGATTAATCTCTATACTGGTTTGAAAGGT
The DNA here is from genome assembly GCA_037957365.1 of Torreya grandis. Lineage (NCBI taxonomy): Eukaryota > Viridiplantae > Streptophyta > Pinopsida > Cupressales > Taxaceae > Torreya > Torreya grandis. Next base: position 541,394 of record JARHVA010000317.1, on the reverse strand, counting down.
TAATCTTATTAAGAGAAAGAAAGGATTGTTTTAATACACTGATTCACCCCCCCCCCTCAGTTGTTTTGTTTTTAATAATTGGCATTAGATCAGGTCCTTTGAATGAGGCTTGACATCTTGAAGGTGATCCTAGAAGCACAAGATGGCTAAGATTGTAAAGGTCATGGTTGAGGTTTGCATAGAGTACTACATGATGGTACTAACAAGATTGAATAAGAAGAAGAAGGATTACATTGAATTCAAGTCAAAAATCAAACCTAAGGACTTTGAATACATGGTAAAATAAAAATATTGTTGAAGGTGGTCTACATGTTTAGCTAGCATGGTAAAAGGAAAATGTTGCTTGGTTTAGGTCTACACCTAGACCTAATCAAAGAATATGTCAAGTCTATTGAATCATGATGGGCAATGTAGAAGCATGTAAGCTAGTGTGATGTTTTGGTGAGCTTAGACAAGTTATTTTTAAGGTGTTCACTAAGTTTTTAATAACATATAGATTGCATCAAGGTATATAAAAGGTATGTATGGTGAGAGGGGAGTATGTGTGAGATACTTCAGAGATTCAGGAATCTTATTTTGATGTGGTTAGAAGCTAAGAGTGTCTTTAGGTTAGGAAAGACAAATAAGAGACTATGAGGCATCCATAGATGTCTTGGTCAAGTTTTGGTGTGTCATTTGAACATTTGGAGAGAGAAAACATGCATATTCTAGCCTAAAAAGGACTAGACTATCACAAACCATCACATAAGTATGAATGTACTAAGAAGTTTGTACATTTATTGTAGGTACTCAAAAAGTCAACCCTAGTCAAATTAAAACATGGAGATGATGTACTTAGTGCTCTGAAGGTGCCCTATAATTTTTGTGTCATGAGGAGTTGTCCTCTTCAACATATAAGCTTGAAAATATCATCTAGCAATCAATGAAGTACAAATGAACGTCAAGTTTAGGCTACAGGAAATAACCATTGAAGTTCAAAAATACAAATGTTGGATTTCAAATGACTGTGTGTGTGCATTAGACCTGAGAGCAAAGATGTTATTGTAGAAGGTAGGATATTTTCAAATCAACATGTTGTAAAAGGGAAATTTTTAGAAAATTCCATGATGATTATTCTCTAGGTGGTAGTTTATTTTGAAAGTTGGTATAGGTGCATTTATTATAGGATAAACTTGACTATTAGTTGAAAATGGTAGATAGGGGTATGTTGCATAGTTGTATAGAGTTGTTGGTCACTCAAGGTGAGTGTTATAGGTTTCTATAGATGTTATTAAGGTCATAAAGTATCTATTAATGTATTTTATTTGTTTAGATTCATCTTAGATATGAAGAACAAGCTCAAATTGTGACAAATAGAGGAATGAGGGTTTCAAAGTGAGTTATGACTGCAAACCATAGGTATGTTTTCTTGAAACAAATGAAATCATTCATGGACTTTGTATTTTAGTGTTTTCTTGATGGAATGAGTTCAATGCTTCTTAAAAAATACATCATGCTTGTAATGCATGTGTGAGCTCAAGGTGATGTGTAAGAAGCTAAAGACAAAATTAATGGTGTAGGAGTTGAAGATTGGTCGACAAGACCAATGCTATTAAAGGTAGATATTGTTTTTTCATATGATCCAAGGTCTTGTGCTATTTTAAGAGTGAGATGAAAAGTTTTTTGTTTCCTGAGAAAGTTCATAAAGTTATAAAGTGATCATTATCTTATAGCATCACATGAATCTTGTAAACTTGAAAGAATATTGGTGTAGTTTTTCTTTGAGTTTGTGTCGTTGAATGTAATGTTTCTTTGATATCAAGATGACCTCATAAGGTCATAAATGGAAAGGTTGTCATGTTGAAAATATGTAAGTTCCATCAAGAAGATAATAGTGATATGAAGATGACAAGTGTTCTGAGTTTTGTCAAAGGGTCTTGATTAAGTGTGTAATATTGATTCATTATGAAGAGTATCATGTAGAGATCAGTGGTATAAGAAGTTGATTATGACCTTAAAGTCATGTATCATGGGCTTACTCATTTTGGTAGCCTATTTTGTGTGTCTTGAAGTAAATAATGTTTATTAGATGTCTGACAGAGATTGGGTGTTTTCATAGACATAGTATGACTATATGTTAACCAAGAAGGTACCTTGTAATAGTTTGAGCCATGATTGCTTGTGATTATTGAAGTGAAGTTATATTAATTAAAGGTATTATATTCTTATGAAATTTTTTGTAAATATTTGGTTTGTGGTTTTAAATGGCATGATATAGGTTGATCATAGTTTTAGGGGGAGCTAACTCAGATCTCTTGAGAAGCTTAAAGAGAAGTATGTATGGACAAAGGGGGATCTTACTTTTCCTATGAAATGATTAGGTCTAAGGATTATTGGAATATGTGTAGATGACCTTATGGTAGGTGTAGAGACACTTTGTAATTAATGTCAAAGGGGGAGAGGGATCAAATTAATGGAGAATTTTTTTGTTGAAAGGATAGTCAACTTGAAGTGTGTTTTCCATCAATTTGGTTTGCCATCAATGATAAAGGGGGGAGATTGTTTCAAGTTTTAATTGATTTCATGTGTTTTTTTATATAAATTTATGTAAAAATAATAATAAGGTCAAATAATGGATCAAAATAAGGTGTATCATTGATACATGTTTGTGTACTTGTTCTTGAGTGCAAGGTTCTTGAGAAGGCTTGAGTATGGGATACCTAGTCTAGTGCAATAAGGAGCATGATAGATCTAGGGTATGAATTCATAGAGGTATAAGAGGATGTATAATAAAATTTAAACATGCATTATGATTTAAATTACTTAGGCATGCTTCAAAATATGACTACATAGGTAAGACCTACAAGTCTATTATGCAAATAAACTAGTCTTAGATTTTGTCTGATCCAACCAGAAGTCTTAAGATGTTAAAAAGACCTATGAAGGATGAAAATTAGTGGTATATAATTTAATAAGGTGTTTTAACATGTGATTGAGGTTTAAATTTCAATAATAGTATCTAGAGGGCCTATTATTATGCCTAATATGATCTACAACTCAAGAGCCTAAAGTGCAAAGAGATAGAATGTGACTAAATGGGGTATGAGGTTCAGGTTCTAAGGAAAGAATGATCATGTGAGAATTAATTGAGGTTTTATAGTATGTATCAAGACTTTTTACCAATTCTAAGGTCTTGAGTTGAAGTAAAAAACAATAAAAACAAGTTTGGAGGTCTCTTGTGTATGTAGAATGAAGAGATGAGGACTCGAGAAGGAACTTATTTTGCTTGTTGGAACATGTGACTATTACATGGGAAGTTTAAATATTGGGGAGAGATGTAAAAATGTCCTAAATTTTTTTTCCAAGAATTAGTATGTGTTTTTAAGCAAAAAGTTATATGAAAAAATGTTAAGAATGTAAATTGGTCTAAAACCCTCTCAAAACCCTTATAGTAACCTGATAAAGAAAATCTTGTTAGAAATGGATTATAATGGATTGGTAAGGCTATTTTTATGATTATACCTTTTATAGTACTCCTAAATAATATATATGTGGTAGTTTTATACCATGATAGTAAGTGAAACATACATAAAAACCATTATTTCTCATAAATTTGATATAATAGGAAGGGTTGATAAGATCAAAGAATAAAAATCAATGGATGTTGAAGCTTAAGAATAGTTTTTGTTTTACATGGATTTATTTTTAAAAATTATATCTTATTTTTCAACTATTTTTGTCACTCATGTTGACCTATCACTAAACTGGGCTAATGGTAAAATTAGTGAGAAACCAAGTTAGAGTGAGAATGCATTTAGGGATTGGTTGTAGAAGATTAAGAATGTATACAATTTATTTAGGTTTTTTTTAATACATATACCTCATTTAAACATTTTTTATATTATTTTAAATTCATTTAAAATGTTTCCAATGATGTTCACAAGATGGTCTGTCTAGAGAAGATGTGACAGTGAAACCCAGGACAATGAGATTAGTTTGCAAGGCTAATTTTTATGTTTAAGCCTACTATATGGATATTAGAGTTAGATAAAATGGTATTATAGGATAATTTTATTAATTTTAAATATCTTGGTTGTGCCCCTACTTGTGTTGGAAGTCATGTTCACCATGACTAGTTCGTAAAATAGATTGACAATTCAAGTATGCAAGATGAAGTGAAGAGTTTGAGACTCTTTGACAAGAGTAAATGTATCTAATGCAGATTTTAATTTTATTTAGGATTTATATTACCTATAAATTATTTATTAAATATTTATAATCACTTTAAGGAGATGTAATATGAAATCCAAAATGGCTTATTTGACTATGTAAGGATTGTGAGAGAGTAGATTAACAAATTAGTCTGTAAGACTAATGGTCGATCTTAGAATCAATAATATATCTATTATATTATATTATATATATCATAAAATATATATTAATTTAAATAATAATTGACTAAAATTCCTTTACAAGTATTAAATACATAATTCATCATGATTATATTGACAAGCTTGTTGACAGTTTTATGTAGTCATCTTGCAGAGATGAGTTTGAGGTGTTTTGAATAGAGTTTAAGAATAAATTAATTGTAAATATGTTTTATAGGTACCTTATCATGAAAATTAATTTATATTCATAATTTTTTTCCCTATGCAAGTGTGAAGAGATAATTATTTATGAGTGTGTTTTGTAGTAATCAGATAGTTCTAAGTGAGCATATGAAAGTTGTTGGTTTGAGGTCTTATGCACTATTTGGTGATGTCCAATGGACTTGGTGATTACCATGAGATAATATAGGCTTTAATAATATAATTTTTTTATGATTTTATTTGTAAAATTTTACTGTATGCTTCAGTTATGTGAGACAAAATTTTTGGGTGTGTGCAGACCTAATGAAAAGTAAGCCTAATGGTGTGGTTCAAAGAGTGATTTGGAATAAAAAGTGGTATGGAGATAATTGATTATTATAAATGGCATATTTTAGTTTTATTTTATGTGTTTCATTTTTTTTGGATGCTCAAGATGTTCCAAGATGGTCCAAGTGTAATGTGTGGTTGAGAAGACCTAATGTATTAGGTCTCTAAGTAGGCCTAAGAAGAGATTAGGGTCCAAATGAGTTTCTCTGACCTATGTAGTGAGTTTTTTAATTTTTAAAAATATTATATGACCCATGTAAATTTTAATACAAATTTTTAAATATGTTTGGCTGACCAAGATAGGTGAGAGCAAAAGTCTAGTATAAATACAAAGCATAATAGGGTTATTTGAGCAAGTTAAGGGAGAAGAGTACAAGTGAGTAAAAAATCACCTTAAGGAGTATAAGTATGTAATTTATAACATAATATGGGATTATATTATTATACATTAACATCTAATAGGAGGTCTAAGTGTGATTGACAAGGTCAGTTGACATAATGAGCTAGTAAGAGGCATATTGAGCGAGTGAGCCTAGAAGGTTATTTGAAAGAGAAAGAAGGTTGAGAAGAGCTGAATGAGTTGATTTAATATTGAGATAATATCAATATACATTAGAGGTGTGTTTTAGGTGTATGAAAATGATTGGAATATAGATAGAGAAGACAAAGAGCTGAAGAAGAGGTCACCATCCATTGGTTGAGAAATAAGGTGTCTTGAAGTGATCAAGCTTGTCTTGGCTGAGTTGGTGCTTGGTCAAGAAGGAGTGGGATCCACCTTGTAGTTTTATCTTTCATAAGTTTCATTGGATTGGTTGGGTTGGTTCCAATTCACTTATGGGGTTGGATCCTCCTTGCAAGTTGGAACTTGCTAAAGGACTAGTTGAGTTGGTGCTTGATTAGTGAGAGGTTAGTGTTCTTTATAAGTTTGGTGCCTCACTAAATGTTGATTAATTACTTATATGATAGTATTCCAAGTGGTGTTTTAGTGGTTTTTATCCCCTATGATGGTTTCCCACATATCTCTTGTGTTCATGTGTTGATATCTTGCTTCTTGTTTATGTGATTACTTCTCTATGCATTGATTGATCTCTATACTAGTTTAAAATGTTAATATCCTTAAGTTAAAGAAATGATTATTTTAAGACACTAATTCACCCCCCCTTTCAGTGGTTGTGATTCTAAAAAAAAAATCTCTAGGGTGACACAAACGTCAAATCATGCCTTTATCCAAAATTTCTTGCAATTGAACCTTTATTTCATGAAAATATTCCACATTCATTCTATATATACCTTTGGATATAGATGTAAGATCATGTATAATATGAAATAAAAATAAAATTACCTTGAAGGAGGAAAACCAAGAAATTTTTTAGGGAGCACTTCCTTGAATTAATTTAAGACTGGATAGTCTTTTAAGGAAACTTTAAGATCTTTAGAAAAATATTTCATTTTAAAAGTATAGATATTTCAACTCTTGTAAATTTATCTTTTTAGCTATATATGTCTAATAATTTTTTGAGACACCGTCTTCAAAACACCTTGGATTACTACCTAATTACATAAGTCATCAAGACATTATAATTAATTTTTGAAACAATCAAGATGAGCTTGATTCTTTTGTAGAAAATTCATTCCCAATATTAGATCATATGATCCCAAGGGTGTTAAAAATAAATTTACCTTATTATCAAAGACCCCAAGATCAATTTTATCTTGGTCTAAACATTCCATCACATAAATTATCTTCCCTATTCCAAACTCTACCTCCCATCCTTCTCTTTACTTAAAAATTTTAATTTTAAATTAATAAAAAATTAAAGGTGAGATAAAGTTATCTATAAAATAGAAATCAATCAAAAAATTTACTGAAAACTAGAAATGTTACCTCTTTTTTCAATCAAAGTGGACTACAAATCAACATTCTAATTTTTAATAGCAACATACACCTAGTAATTATCTGATTGATTATTTTGAAGTAGTGGAAGATCATTCCATTGATGATTATCATAACATTACCAAAATTGTATTGTATTTGTGATAGTAAGGAGGAAATATTAGCTCCATTAGTTGGTCCATGAATGTTAGTTTGTGTTTATTTTCTATTTCCAACATTTTTTCTTACAAAATTTTGTAGTTTTAGGTTCTTATTCAAAATTTGGTTATTAACAAAATTAATGTACTTCCCAAAGGGTCTACTATGATCATTTATTTTAAAATTTTATCTCATAGGAGAATTATAATTATCAAGCTTACATTGTTGTATATTATTCTTAAACTCTTGTCTTTCATTCTAGTGAGACTTTTACTTCTCTTATGCTCGATAAGAAGACTCAATAGTTGCATCCAAGGTATGAGGGTTTATCATATAAACATCATGCATAAAAAAATTAAGTAAACTAAACTTAAACTTGATTACCTTGGTCTATTTTTCATGTATGTAGTTGACATAACATAACAGACCAAGAAATTCATTTTCATACTCATATATAGTCATGTTACAATGCTTCAGTAATTCAAACTCAATTAATTTTTGTTCTTTATAAGTAGAATTTAGATATATTTTATGTAACTATTTCTCAAATGTCTCCCATGAAATATTCAGAGTATTCTCCCTTTAGAGAACATAAGTGGTTCCAACACAAGGCTACATCACCTACCAACAAATAGGCATCGATGCATGTTTAATGTTGGAGATCATGTTATGTAGAGTGAAATATTTATATAATTTAACCATACAAGTTTCAAAAACATATATAGTTCATCTCCCAAAAAAATAGGTGGAATATTTTTCAACTCCTTAATGATAGGATCCACAACAACTTGAGGTTCTAGTTGTTCAAAATCTTCCTCCATTTGATCCTATTTTGGTTGATTCACCCCATGACCCTCAAGGTTATCCAACCGTTTATCTTGTGTATCCACTTTTTCTCATATGTCATGGAGGACAACTATGATTCCATTCAATACATCTTCATTTCCTAGAGGGATATTTATATCATTTTTATTTGAATCATTTCTAACATATAGATTATTCTCAACCACTTAAGGGGGATCATTCCTTATTGGGTTCATATGAAATATGTATGGACATCATTATTGACCAACCACTCTTTCATGTTCATGTTATCACCATAGTAATATTTACCAAAAAATACCAAATATCCTTAGATTTATAACTTGGGCATCGATACCAAATGTCACAACCCTAGAATCTAAACTAAAAAAATTTAAATTTTTTGAGGTTATGAACTATTATTATAGCAAGTGTCTCCTAATTTCATTATAATAGTGTGAAATAGGCCTCTGAATTTTATTAATTAAACAAATATAATTTTAGATTATAATTAGAGATGCATATTAACCCTACTAACACCAACTAAATTTACAATTAAGATTTGGTTCGAGATGGACTATAAACACATCAATCACAAAGTCAATCATGTTAATTTAATATGAAAGAGAGTTTCATCTCTCAAGAGAGTTCATAAGGATTTCTAAAATAATGTCACTATTACCTCCCTAAATTATTGTGTTATCACCAATAAATTTGGTTGGTGTGAATTTTTAACATTATTATTACCCTATGTGTCCATTGGAATATCATCATGCATCTCTCCTTACTATTATTATAAATTTTATCTTATTTATCTAGATTATAACTAATATTATTTTCTTTTAGTCTAGAATTTTATCACAAATCAGTTTTACACATGAAAAACTTCTTTATATAACTCAAATATCATAGCAACATAAGAATTACACATTTATTCATTTAATATAACAATCTCATTTTATGCTAAGGAAAACATCTAATAAGTGTTTCATTAGAATACAAAGTATTCTATCAAACTTTATCTTTGTTCATATTATAAAAATATTTAAAAAATACCAATCTACTTAACTTTAAGGAACATCATAATAATAATTCATATATTTATGATAACAACTTAACTGATTAAACCTTATATCCAATATGGAGAATATCACATTAACATTCACCTTTGTTTTATTTTGCAAATCCAACTAAAGAAAGTATTTAATTTTACATGTATTAATAAGGAATCAAATTGAGAGTAGTTAATTCAATTCTTTATTTTTATACTTTTTTATTATACTTTGAAAAGGGTTTAAAAATGGGGTTTAAAGGATCTCTTAACCTTTATATAAATAGATACAACAATAAAGTCTATTAAAAACAAGATAGAAAAAAAAACCTATAGGAAACAAAAAAAACTTTCACCAAAGTTTAGTAAAAATATCCTAGATTCAACAACATATTCACCTACTTTCTTAGAACCAAAACATCTTGTATCCAACCCTGAGTTTCAAGATCTAACTATATCCTTACATTTTGTGTTCCTAGACGTTATTTTTATCTATCTAATTTTCACCCCTAGGAAGGTTGCTCAAACCTTCCTAACTAGATGGTAGCATGGGAATAATCCTAGGTTATGGGTGACCTAATGAGTGGATTAAACCTCTATATTTGGATATCTCCCTTGATGATTAACCCAAAAATATAATTAATCTACCTCACTTTCAAGGAAAAGGGATATAAAAGAACTAAAACTACTAGGAAAACATGGAGGTGATGCACCAAATATAGAGTCCTCTACTTGATAAAGTTTGCACTATGAAATGATAATTTACAATCTGATTTTTATAGCTTCAAAATAATGGCTATGGATATTGAAAAATATAAGGTGATTATTCAAGAGTCCTAAGAGTAGACACCAAGGATATCTCAACACTTAAACTCAATAAACCATATACTACATGTCATATGACCTATGGAAAGAAGATGGCTTACATAAAGGCATGAAAGAGAAGGATAAATACAAAGAATTAATGTAACTATTACAAAACATTCATCAAAAATTCATTTGAAGTCATTTTATTCAAGATGAAAAGAGTATAACTCAGCTTGAATTGATTTCAAAGGCAATTACAAGTCTTAAAATTATTAGGGCTTCACCATAACCAGTTTGAGGATCCATTCAATGCCCTTCAAGGATTTATTTATAGATGAATTAGAAGAGAAGATAAGGATAGGATAATAAGAGAACTCATGATATTTCTATCATGATCAAATTAGTTTAAAAATAGAGAAACAATGACACCAAACTTTCAAATAATGTGTTTTCATCTTGGCTCTTAGCCTTCTAGGATATGTGTTGATGTAACCTTTCATAAGAGTGGCATAAAAGGAAATATTGGTAGTTTTGATGATTTATTGATCATAATTCATTCTCATGGAGTTACCTATCTACTTATTTAGATAGTTATAATTTATTCAATTGACACTTATCACCCTTGAAGATCATCTACACCAACATTTGTCTCTTACAATGCTTCTTCTTCCTTATGAGATTGGTATTGAGCTTCATGACGACTTCTCTCTTTTTTATCAAGGCATGACCTCAAAATTAAGATATATTTTTATTCCATGAAATGCCTCTATCATATTTGTTTCTTTAATGATGATGTTATTCCAGGTCATGGAGCTTTGTTCAATCAATGGGAATCATCTTGCAGCTGGTCTTCACTCTTGCTAATCAATAGAGTAGAGAGAGATTTCTTTTCATGGAGGTTTAAATTAGATTTTAATACTAATTTTTATCATTATCTTTGTTTCATGACTCGAAGTCCTCTTATGTGATTTTTATAGGTTCCTTAAGGTGTTTTGGAACTTATTTTGTCATTGGAACCTTGCAACCACTATATACCCTCACCTTCTTGAAGCCATATCAACCATGATTCTTCATTAAAGTCTATATTATTAATTTTAGCCTATACTATGAATATATATCCATTTTAAATGAATTTATTATGGTTTTAACATCTCTATCTTTCCTTAAATTTTCTCTACAAATAACTAGGAGAGTTTGTCCAGCTTAAAAACCTATAAACAAGCTCAAAAGGGGTTTCTCAAGCCATTTTCTGTATAAATTTAGCTCACACATGCCAAAAATTTAATAATTAATATTCCTAGGAGAGTCATAGAGATCATATAATTGGTCTAATGGTCATTTCAATCCATTTTGAGTTCTTGGAAGGCTTATCTCTTCCATCAAGTCTTGTTCAAGGTTTAATAAGGGTTTTAAAGACATTTAGCTTCTTAATGATAGTTTATAAAGTTATGGGATTTGATGAATGAACTAAAACCAATAATATTGAGTGTAAAATACCATATATTTCCAAAATAGTCTTAGTATTCCATGCACATCCTCCTATAATTTCACATGTACTAGAAGTTACCTTTTTGAGCCATACAACCCTGACTATGTTTTTGAGAGGAGTCATTTGGAAACAACATGTATAAAATTATTTGGTTTAGCATTAAAACACTATATTATGGTATTTTAAACATAATATGATATTTTCAAGTAGTTTTGTGAAATAATTGACCCTTTAATTCAATGAAACTTACTTTAATCCTTGAATAAAGGTTTATATCCAGTCACAGTAAAGTGACCCTACCAAACATTTTCCTTCCTTATTAGTGATATCAAACCTCATGAGATAATATTTAAACATATAATTCACCACTTTGGACTCATGAATCTTCAAAACACTCCAAAATTTGTAAATTTCCTTCATTTTTCACACATAGGCCTGTAGGTGGCTATTTGGCATGCTTTACTACAATTTTGAGGGTATACCTTATTTAACTGACCTCTTCAACACTTTGGTGGTGTTTAAAAATATTTTAGTGTTTATGCATACTCTTGTTTACCTCTCTAAATACCTACTAACCTCTCATTTTAGATCCTACATATGCCTTTTGATCATACTACCTACAACTAGCCTATAGGTAGTCATTAGGCCTTCTTGACTATTAGGTTTATCAAACTAGGTTCCTTAAAAAAAATTATCCTTATTGAGATTATTTTGATAATGTTAAAATTTAAATCAAATTTATTTTGACCCCTTTAACCTTTCAATCCCTCAAACAACATCATGAATATCAATTTTGTTTCCATTACTTGTGACAAGCCTATAGGTGGTTATTTAGCTTAGAGTTCTTCTCTATCTTATTTTTCCCTATTGAGCCTAATTATCCAATGATGTAATTGTGGTAAAAATTAATTATGTATTTATATACTATTAATTCATTTAATGTGTTAAAATTACCTTAAACATTCACCTTAGACCTTCACATTCCTCTTTTTAAGCTCACACAATCCATTTTAGATCACACAATCCATTTGAATACAAAGTGAGTTAAGGTATAAACATTAATAAATGCTTATTATTATTATGAAATACCTATATATCCTTTCTAGGTTGAAATTTAATCCCATGAAGACAACATGGATGTTAAATTACCTGTAGAAGAATAGACTATGCTTTCTTGCATTGTCTTGTATGCACTTGGACCTCCTCATTTCACTATTGTCCTGAGCAATTTGGATCTCAAGGTTTCTATAAATATTGTAAAATAAATGGGAAAATTATATCATGTATTCAATAGTCCATAAATATTCCCATTACAACCACTAGGTGTTAATATTCACCTACAAGTTTGCAAACTTGTAGGTTCACAAATCTTCTTTTGAACCTGGCCTAGAGAAGACACTAGAGTCCTTAAATCTTATGGTTAGACACTTGAGCTACCCTAATATGAATTAAATTAAATTATATATGTATATATTATTACCTATTCAATTTTTTTCATCTTGAAAGCACACCCATATTTAACTAGGCTTAACTCAACTATGGCTACTAATTCTAAAAACCCAACTATGCATCCATAGTTATATGCTTTCCTTGAAGTTAATTCATTAAATAATGTCTATAGAGTTATAAGGGATATTTATGAAGTTTAATAAACTAATAACCACCTCATCTCATTCATTATATGTACCAAGACACTTCACATCTCTTAATAAATGTGATTGTCATGTTTAAACTAGCAAATGAAAGCTAGCTGATACTACTCCAAAAATGAACATGAATAACCTAGATAGAATATGATATTTCAAGGGCCAAATAGTGTTCAATATAACTTAAAAATTCATCATCATAAACTCATTAAACTTTAAAACTCTTTATCAAGAGAAAAACTAACCCTATGGCATTTTTAGTCCCCTTTCTGCACCCTTAACTTCTTAACGATTATTCATAAAGTTAAGGATCCTAACTATACAACCAGTGAAAAAAGTTTAATGTAACTATGTTCCCATCATATTCTCAAGAAATTTGGATCCATATCTCTCTCCTCAAATTACCATCCATAAATCAATTATCCTTTTGAGGTTTCTAAGAAGCTCGATGGGAAAAAAGAGGTTTTTCCCTTGTTTGACTCTAAAACTCCATTTTTGCATGGATTTGGGTCTAAAGACACTAATACAAGCCTTGGATAAGTTTATAAATTGTCCATCAATATAAACCATCTATAAAATACATCAAAAAGTTTGCATTCTTACATAATATGCATTTTTCTCCCCTTTGGAGCTTCTGGAGATGATGAACCAAGTGATTATCTAGATTCTACTGACTTGTATGTAGGTGGGGGAGTATGCCAAAATGTTTCCCACCTCTATTTTCTTGAAATTAATTCAATATATATCATTTGTATGTTATCAAATTATGAATTGGAAGTTAAAAATATATTCTAATATTGGAAAATAGTTGCTTAAGACATTTGGAGGATATGTTTAAACAAGTACAAGCATAATATCATTACATAGATGTTACATGACTTATAAATAGCCTTATCTAATGATAAACCATCACATTTGATCATTCCTAACAAGTATCATCTCAAAATTAGAGTATAAAATGAGACTAAATTAAATTAAATAACTTAGTCTTATAAAACCTACCTTAATCTCTCCAAATTTCTTAAAAATACAATGTGGTCAATTTACTAGTTTTACTCCTTTGTCAATTTGGTCAGCCTAGATCATGGTTCTTCTTAGAAGGGTCACCAACTTGCCTCCTTGATCATGATTCAATATTTACTTGAATTCACACTTAACCTTAAATTTTTCAAAATTACCTTAATCAATGTTAAACATATGAAGAAGACTACAATGAATGACCATTTAATAATAAGACAAAGTGATTTGACCCTGATACCAACTAGACCATCCTAAGAGGATTTACAAGATACTAAATAAGACACATTACCTATCATCTTAGACCATTAATGACCAATACAAAAACTTATAATGTCTATAAATAAATTTAAGATCATATACATCAAATATTTTAATGAACTCATTCATGGTGACCAATTTTGGCTAAAATATTTGGTGACATTCTAGGATTGCATGCTTGTTATGCATCTAGACTAGTGTATTTGAAAATAAATTGGTCTATGGGGTCACTAATTTTACTTTACCTAAGGATAAAATAAAAATTGGACTTGATAATAGAATTGAAATAAACTGAAACTAAACTAGCTCAAAACACACACACACACACACACACACACACACACACACATGTGTCACAAGACACTTAAAGGAAGGACAACAACTAAAAGCAAACAAAATACATGTGATCTAATCACTTAGGGAAAATAAAGACCTACTCTAACATCTACAAAATCACAAATATGACCTTAATATCATGGTTTCAAATGTATCCCATTAACTAGATACTCGACTCTTCTCTATCAAGCTTTGTAAGTTGAAAAGCATTATGTTCTTTACAACCAACGACAACATAGGGCCCACTCCATAATACATAAAACTTAGTTTGATTACTAGGTTTAGCCCTATATCCATCCCACTTCAAACAAATATCTCCTTATTGATATGCTTTTGAAACAAACCTCTTATCAAAGGTACTTTTCACTTGGGCTTGTTAATATTCCATGGTATGCATAGCATGATTCCTTATCTCCTCTAAGACCATTAATTATGTCAATATCATCTCCATATCACTCTCCATCATCTCAAGTTGATGATCTAACTCAAGGGCTGGTATTTTATTATAAATAGGTATCTTGGCCTCTCTCCCATATGTAAGCATATAGGGTGAGTTTACAACGACCTTCTTGGGGTTGGTCCTATCAACCCATAAATATATCCTTAACTTGGTGTGCCAAGCTCTTTGATTGTCTTCTATTGTTCTCTTAATGATTTTTAACAAGTTATTATTATTATTATTTGTTATCCCGTTCCCTTGAGGGTAATAATTATTAGAATAAATTGGATAAATACCATGCTTAAGAGCCCACTCAATTGTTCTTGCACCACTAAATGTCAATGCATTAACAAAAATTATTGTTAAAAGCAATCCAAATCTGGCCACTAGGTCTTCATAGAAGTTAATATCTTAATTTTCACTAGCCTCCTTAAGAGCTATAGCTTCTACCCACCTTGTGAAATAATTAGTGGTTGTAAGCACCCATTTATGACCAGCACTTGAATGTAGATTTATCATGCCAATGAAATCAAGACCCTATTTCATGAATGGATGATCCACTTGAATAGGATTGAGAGGAAGGGATGTAAGTATTTGTTTACTTGTGAAAAATTCACACTTTTGACACATCTTTATCCATGCATAAGAGTCCTTAAATGAACTAGGCTAATAGCATCCATCCCTCATTACTTTTGTTGCTATGGTTTTACATATAAAGTGACCTCTAGTTGGTCCATCATGGAATTGTTCCAATAGCTTCTCAATATGATCAATTTTAACACACATAAACAATATACTATTAATATCCCTTATAAATAAGATTCCATCCACAAGAACATAAGGGATGGACTACAATCTAAATTATCTTCTCTTTTTTATATCCAAACCTATAGGACACTCACCTATTTAAAGGAATATTACCATATCTTGTGTCCAACTTAGAGAGAGTGAAAGTGTAGCTGCATTAAGATCATTTTGTAATTATAAAAAAAATCTTTTTCTTCTTGAATTTATGCTTCTAAGTGCTCACATATCCCTCTTCCTCTTACCAATTTTGTACCTTGATCTCCACATCATACTCCATGACTTTGGTTATCCATACAACCCTTTTCTCATTAAAATCCTTGTCAAAAAGAAAGTATCTTATGCTTGGGTCGGTCACCATGACATGAATCTCATTTCTATAAACCATATGGAAAAAGTTCTTAAGGATCCTTATGATTGACAACACTTGTTTCTCAATGAAGGTGTATCTTTCTTCATGCTCTTCCAGCTCTTGATTAAAGAAGGCAATATGATGCTCAAGACCTTCACTGTTCTTTTTCATCAACATGGGTGAAATGGTGTCAAGATTTTCAAAGGCATAAAATAATAAATCCAATTAAGATTGATCAATGTTGGTGCTTATACAATGGCTTGCTTAATGGCCTCAAAATTATTTTTTATTATTTATTCTAAATAAAATTTTGGTTCTTCTTCAACATGGATGTAATAGGATTCACAAGGTTAACAAAACTAGGTATGAAACCTTCTAAAAAATTTGATGTTCCTAAGAAAACTTTTCAAACTTTTATTATGCTTGGGTAAAGACATAGCCAATATGGAACTCACCCTTTTAAGATCCATAGCAAGCCCATCCTTGGAGATAATGTGGCCTAATAAATTACCCATGTGAACTAAAAAAACACATTTTTTGGGGTTTAGATAGATTTCGTATTGCCTAAAATTTTCAAAAATAAATCTAAAATGATCTAGATGATCACTAACATTCTTTGACAAAACCATTATATCATCAAGATAGATTAGCACCATTTGATTGATCAAACCTTAGAAAGCCATATCCATGGATATTTATAACATATCCCCTACATTAGATATCCCAAATTGCATTATTTTATAATCATATGTGCCCCATTTAGTAGTAAAACTTATCTTATATTAATCTTCTTCCTTCACCAAGACTTGGTTATAACCTGAGTATCCATCTAAGAAAGAGAAATGTTGAGAACTTACAACCACTTAAAGAATTTATTCCATGGAGGGTAAGGTATAATGATCCTTCAGCTACACCCTATTAAAATCTCTAAAATACAAACATAATATAATCTCTCCACTCTTCTTTCTCACAAGAACTAGGTTGGCAACCCATCAAGAGTGCTTAATAGGGAATATGATTCTTGATTCTATTAACTTGGTTAGCTCTTTTCTCATTATAATCTCAAATTTATGAGTAATAAGACTTTGTATTTATCTTATGGGATTGTAATATCTATGTTATTTTTGGATAATGTGGATTCAAACCCTTTAAGATCTCTATATCCTCAAGCAAAGACATCATAAAATTATCTACATAACTCGAAAAATGTAGCTCTCTCAACTGAAGTACATACCTTTTCAATCTTAAGAATCTTGTCCTTAAAGATAAAAACTATATCATGATGTTATTATTTATTATACATGTTCACTTTGTCCTTTCTCATTTAGTCACTCTCATTGAATATGTTCTCAATAGTTACTAGCCCTTTGGGAAGCTTATTAGACATCAATTGCAAGATTTGATCTCTACATTGGTGCTACAATCTAGCCTAGTTTTTACAAGAAAACTCAACTTCTAGTTGAAGGATACATAATATTTTATTATCACATTCAAAAACTTTCCAATTGACATCATTATTTGTTATTGATTGCCTTTACTACCACCTTGATATGTGGTTGAGTTTTTGAGTTCTTGATATCATTTGGGATGTGAAATTGGGCTCCAATTAAATTTAATCTATCAACATGTTGATTATCCTATCTTTAAACTGATTGTATTTTGAAGGCATCAAAATATTCAATAATCTCACATACCCTATGCTTGTAAGACTTCAATAATGGATTCTTGGCATCACTCTTACCTTTTACTTGGTGGAATACTAGTTCACTGTCTCCAAAAACTTGTACTTTCTTCACTACTTCTTTCTTGACCATTAAATCCCATGTATAATAGTTTCATACTCAGCTACATTATAGGTTCAACTAAACTAAAATCTAATTATAGAATATTACATTTCATTTTAAGGAGAAAATAGCATAATACTTGTCTCAATTCTATTATTACTTATTGATCCATCAAAGAACAATTTACATAATCTATCACTATCTTCACTTGGTTTAAAGAGAGAGGGTATGTATTTACCTTCTTAATACAAACAATAGACACCAAGACCAACTTCTTCAGCACCTCTCTATGGGTCACACTCATGATTTTCTACTCCCCACTTATCAAGGAAAGGATATGAAATTTCTTTAAGAGGAACAATTAGTTCTTGATCATTAGGATGATCTTCATCATTCATGATGGTTCAATTGACATTTTAAATATTTGGCTTATATGGCTCAAGATGAAAATTATACATATGTTCAAATCTAATTTTAGCCTTAGTGCCATATCTAGTTCTAAAAGCCATGTATGACCAATAAGATGATAACTAACCCCCAATCTTGGTGATGAAATCTATTGACAAGAAAAGAGAAAATTATGGTGGAAAATTCACTAAAACATCTTGAGAAATAGATAAATTAGGAAAATCATGAAGATTAAGTATCAAACCTTTGATCACCCCCATAATATTATTATTTGAACCATCCAATTGGAAGACACCCTTGGCATTAGGCTCATATTTTAGGCTTAATTTATTAGTTTTTTATTTAGGCATCACCAAGATACTTACTTCACTATCTATCATGAAATTATGTACTAGGATATATCCATTTATCACTGAAACATAAAAAGGAGGTGACTTACCATCTTTGCTTGGCTACCCACTAGTAGGTGTAGGATTGTTTGTGAAAATTGAACTCTCTCTTCTAGATGATGTTTTTGAAAGGATGAGTTTTGACAATTCCTATTTAATTATATCCCTTTATCCATGAAGAGCCAATGTATCCCACATAGGAATGGTTACATTCACATTATTAATTTGGTTTAAAATGTTGAATCAAGAGTTTCTAACTCTTGGTTGTCCTTTAGAAGCTACCATATTATTTGAGGATATATAATTGGGGGTATGAAATCTACCTTCACATTTTGATTTTTATAATTTTATTGTGCCTTATGAGCTACATTAACATCTCTTGTTCCTTGTCACATATAAGGCATAATGGTTTCACTTTTACCCATCTCTTAAGAATCATCAATTGTTCTCCTTTTAGAAATTATATTGGCTACTATAGAAGTATCACCAACCTTAGTTTTACTTCTTAGTTGATTTAATACACACCAATATCCCTCTTTCCAATTCACTAATGTAGCATTAGATTGAACTTGTTATCCATTAGTCATAACCTGATTTGGAACTTCATCTTGTGTCATAGAAGGAATTAATCCATTTTGTGCCATACAAACTTGATTAAACACTTCATTTTGATTAGAGGACTGATTAAGAGGATAATCCCATTGAAAATACCAATAATTATCTTGTACCAATTTGTTTTCAAAAGGTATTAGGGATCTATAAGTGGAGGCAACATTGGTATTGTAGTTATTGTATGTTCTAACATTGGTAATCTACCATTGCCCTTGAAAATTACCTTAGAAAGGCAGCATATTAGGCTGATAGGAATGATTGGATTTATATGGGATTGGTAAGGTCTATAATACTAATTTAACTACCTAATTATTGTCACGTTGTCATTTTTAAGAGTCTTAATTAATGTTCTCTCTTCATCACTTACTTTGTTTAGTTGACTAGGAGTAGACAACTCATGACCAATTATTACAAGAATGGGAGCAATATTGGGATTAGGGGGATATATGTTATGAAATAATGGCATGGGAGGCCTTGGGGATATTTTTCCATCTTGTATGAGTCTATTTTCAACTTTGATATCAAGGTCATAGGATTCAGGTAATATCTCTCCTCCCACGGATTATATTATAATAGATATATTACTATTCAATACCTTGAGATAGTATAGAAAGGCATAATTTGGAGTAGGTATCATAAAAATTGAGATCCTATCCCATGTTTTTTGAAACCTAGAATTGAATTCTTGCTTGAATTCTTGAGGATTCCTCATGATAGTAGTCAATTATTTAGTGACAAATGATCACTCTTGTCTTCAGACCTATTACTCAACTTGTCTCCCAATTCATCCCATAAATTGATTGAATTAGGATCCAAAATCCTATGTCAATCAAAATATTTTCCATTGAATGAAATTTCTAAAAACCTAATGGCTACATTTTCTTGTGTAAATGTTCATGTTTGGATTTGCACCCTTGAAGAGATATTCAGTTCTCCTCATCCAAGTGCCAAAAAGGAATCATCTCTCTTGATATGGGTAACAATTTTGTTGAGATGAATCTCTAGATTAGGGGTTATCTCCCCTTGATGCACCTTTAAAAAAAATCTATAATCTATCAAGTGTGTATGAAAAGGGTTAAGAAAACTAACTAAGAAAATAAAATGGTGATGCACTAATGAATAATGTCCTCCCAATTTTACTAAAAATACAATACTTAAAGACCAACAAAGCTTATTTCACACAAAACCCACAACTCTTTATGTATTGTCACATTAGTGTTTCACATGTTATATTCAAGAATGCACTCGACATCCATGAGAGCAACAAACAATTCTAGGAAGGAATATAGTCTTAAACCACTTCTAAAATGTCTATATACTTAATAAGGAATACTAACAAGGACTTTCAATAATACTCTTTTTTTACATTTGGTAGGTAATCAAGGATAACAAGTTAGGAAAGATAAACTCTCATTAAACAAGAACAACACGATTTGAATTGATACATAATAGTACAGCATGTGAGTGGTAAAAACTTGTATTATTTCTTCAAGAGTTTTACAAGTATAAATTTGGTCAAAGTTTCACCATAACCAGTGGAGGATACAAAAATGAGCTAAGAGAATGCATAAATATAGCCTTTGAGAGAGAGGTCAAGCCAAGGGAATTCAAGGGTCACTTGGACATGTGTCACCCTGAGAAAATAAATAGTTAAATTACATTCTGTAAGATGTTTTTTCCATGGTTACATCAAAGAATCAAGATATTCTAAAGTACATTTTGCTATAGATGAGTCCATTTGTTAGAATTCTATTTTGATGTTAGTTGTTCTTTACTAGCTCATTAAGTTGTGTAACAGTGCAACAACTTGAACCATCAACCTGCCTATTTATGCCTATTGTACACTAGATGCTCAAAATATTTGCCATTTTTCACCTTTATCTTTGCCTTCTGGTTCTAATTGAGCCTTACTTTTAAACTCCAATAGCTAGTTTCTGTAGTCTAAAATTGACATGTTGTGAGCTATCACTTCTTTGGGTATTTTCTTCAGACTTTTATTTCTTTGGACTTCTTGTCTTAGTACTTTTGCAAAAGAATTTGTTTGGGTATTTTGTCTCTTTTGTTCTTTTCCTTCATCTTGGTCTTTCATGCCTTAAACAATTTATATAGATAAAATACCTGAAGGAAATGGACTTTGGCACCTTTCAAGTTTTTTGAAAGAATTCTTCAAACAATTTCTCTAAAATAATTCCTTTGGTTTTTTTGTTTGGCCCTTTTTTATTCCTTAAAATTACCCTTCAGAAAAGTGAAAGAGACCCTTTTTGAAAGGAAACATACCCTTTAGCTTCTTTAAAATGACCTTTCAAAAGAGTTGAAAGTGTCCTTTGGTTGTTTGAAATGATCTTCCAAGAGGAAAAGATACCCTTCAAATTTTTTGAAATGGTCCACCTTCCTGAAAAAGTCTTTCAAAAAATTTGTCACCTACCCTTAAAAAAATTTGAAGTTCCTTTCAAAAAAGTTATAAGTGACCATTAAAAATATTGAAGATGCCCTTTTCTTTTGAGTTTCTTTTTGGAAAAATTGTTATGGACCTTCAAAAAAGTTGTTTTAGACAAAATGTCCAAAATAATTCTTTCCTTTAGATTTTTTGAAAAGATCCCTTCAAAAAGGCAAGTTTCCTTCGAAAAAAATGTAAGTGTCCATTTTCCAAATAAAGTTGAAAATTTATCCTTCAAAAAGATGAAAGTACCCTTCCAAAAAGTGAAGTGGACCATTTTGTGCGAGAAAGATACCCTTCGATAAAGTTGAAAGTGTCCACTTAGCCTGAAAAACTCTTCAAAAAAGTTATAACATACCCTTCAAAAAAAAATTCTTGATAATTTTCTCAAAAGAATTCCGTCGAAAGAAAATTTTAAAATAAATACGCTTAAGGAAAAAATCCACAGATAAAAAGTTTGAAAATTTTTGGCAAAGGCTTAGAACAAAAACCTGAAAGAATTCCTTGCAAAGGACTTAGCCAAAAGACTAAAGAACAAAGCTTTTGTCATGTCCCCTCCCTAGGGCGACTCGACATTTCACGAGGATTTGCCTATTCCTGACTCTCGTAGGCAGATAAAAAGGTGGTGAGAGGGTCATTTTTGCAATTTGATGGCTCACGATGATACGGGAGATAGCATATTTAATTATGGAGGCCAAATTACTATTTTTTTTAATTTTAAAATGCACTTTAATTTTATTTTTATAAAAATTACTTTTATTAAAAAGTATAATAAGTTTTGTGTGATGTATTACAGAAAATCTTGGAAGTTCTAAAAAATACATAAATAGATCCTATGGGTTATGTAATTGGCATCCAGTTCATTCTAATTAATCATTGCATCTTCTCGAGCATTTGGAGACTTCAGAAGTCTGCATAATTCTCAGATTTAATCCTTGAGAATGATACCTCTCAAGCGATTTGCATAACTGAGGGAGTGAGAGATTCTTCTGAAGGGTTGCACATTGGAGATAGCATTCAGCTATTTCATGCTAAATATTCAAGAACGGCCTGCAAATTTGTACCTTCAGTGGACAGCAGTCTGAAACCCTATATGGCGCACAGTGCCTCAAGGAGGAGGCGATTTAATTATTGAAAAATTTGTGGGGGTCACCCAGCTGAGCGCAACACTACAGCAGACCCAGGCACAGGTTTTTGAGGGTAGAAACAATCCATTTGTATAGGTCTGTACTATACAGATCGCATCCATACGGCACCGTATGGACTGTACCTACAGTGACTGGACAGTGACTGGGGGCAGCAAACAGGTTTTTTTTTTTCATATATTTTTGTATCAGGTCCTTTTTAATATATTCTGCAAATTTTGTAAGGCTGTAAAAGCCATAAATATTTTATCAGGAAGTTTGTAATTTTTTCCAAAATTCTAATAATATTATTGCTAAGCTATTTGAGGCTGTCTACAAACTGTTTGACAAAATTTCAATATAATATTTTATGCAAATGTTTGACAAAATTTTTGATGCAATATAATTCCTGATATTCCTCAAAGTATTTGATGAAATTGCATAGTGAAATATCAGCATTTTAGTGATCCTATTAGTAAGGGTCATTACAGTGGTATCAGAGCCATCATCCTGCCATCCTGTGGTCCGCTAAATAGCCGATGAGCGATAGAGAAATCAGATATTACAACCGCGAGCAGCGGAGGCAACGTCATCAGAATCCTCAAATAATAGAAGATACACTGCCAAAAGCATTGAGGGACATCAACAAATCAATTCAGAATATAGCAGAAGAAGACAGAGAGAGAAGTGCTGAAAGAAAATTTGACAACATGCTTGATATGATGTCACATTTATTGGCCAGAATGGACCAGCAAGCCATTCCTGATCAAAATCATCAGCACACAGCGGAGCATAGTGGAGTCAATGAGGAAAGATCTATACAACATGCTAGAAACACTAGAGGATCAACGTCTAGACCTCTTTTTCCCACCTTCACACCCAGGGAAGAACAGTTACATGTTGCTCCAACTACTCCATTTGGCGAGGAGGCTAGATAGGCCTACTTAGAGTATACCGCTCTCCCTCTTGATATGCATCAAATATGGACATTTGACCAGTTCATGAATTAGAAGAATAAGAGAGGAGGAAGAAATGATCCCCGTGCACCAAGGAATGATTATTGACAAGCACTTGGTAAGATTTCCATGCCTAACTATGATGGAAGTAACAGGTGTACAGCTAGGTCTTGGATTCAAAAGCTAGATAATTATCTTTCTCTAAGACCAATGCCTGAGGAGGATGCCATAAGATTTGCTACATTGCACCTTGAAGGAGCTGCTCACGAATGGTGGTATCATAGTTTGGTCACTCTGGGACACAACCACATCACTACCTATGAAGAATTTACCAACAGATTGATCGAAAGGTTCGATGTCAAAGATCCTGAGGTAAATTTCCATGAACTATCACAATTAAAACAACATGGTTCACTTGATAATTATATTAATGACTTCCAAAAATTAGCAGCAATGGTACCTGACATCTCAGATTGAAGGATAATCATGCTATTTACAGAAGGGTTGACTAAACCGCTCAAAGGGTGGGTCAAGGCCTTTAATCCTCCCACATTCCAAGAAGCCATGAAGAAAAGCTGAAGTATGGAACTTGCAGCACTAGCAAACAAGTTCGGCCCTAAAAACACTTCAGCATTCAGAGATAATAGAGGAGTCAGTAAAGGTAAAGATGACGCAAAAGGTAAGTCTCCTACATCATTGGATAAGGAAACTCTTAATGACCTACGTAAGAAAAAGTTGTGATTTTACTATAAAGGTCCTTATGAGTTTGGTCATGATTGTCCTATGAGGCCTAAGGGTAAGGCCAATAGAATGATGTGGGTTTATTATGAAGATTCAGACTTAGACTCCTCAGAATACCATGATCCTAATGGAACAGAGTAGGAACAAGAGGGAGACAATTTGGAACTAAAAGAGGGGGCAGAATTACATTCACAAGAGGCACGCCTATCAAGCATTCAGAGAGAAGGGTCTTTCAGACTTAGAGGTGTATTGGCCGGTCAAAAGGTGGTTACACTCTTGGATACCAGTGCCACACACAACTTCATTGATACACGCTTTGTAGAAAGGCGTGGGCTTACCACTGAGGAGTGTGATGGGCTTAGAATCAAGGTGGCAGATGGATTTATCTTGAGATGTAATAAAATGGTACGTGATTTACCCCTTGGCTTAAATAATTATGAATTCAAAGCAGACTACCATGTGGTCAATATGGGTGATATGGACATAGTACTAGGAATGCAGTGGCTGCATTCATTGGAGGAAATTACTTTAAAACTTAAAGATATGGAGATACGATTTGAGGTCGATGGCAGAACTCATGTGTTGAAGGCTCTTCGTGATGATGATTTTAAGACTATTTCACTCAGGAGAATGGAAAGGCTAGCTAGGCATAATGACATAGAGTGGGCAGCTATGTGTACCTTGATGCCTACACAGGGGGACCAGCACAAGACTGAATATCATTCGGATATTCAAAGGTTGAGAAGTACTTATAAAAAGGTATTCAACGAGATTCCACCAGGCCGACCACCAGATAGAGGCATTGATCATATCATTGAATTAGAAGAAGGCGCTAAGCCTATCATGATCACCCTGTATCAACATCCGAAGCGGCTCAAGGATGAAATCAAACAGACCATAAAGGACTTGCTGGCCATGGGGCACATTCGACCAAGTAAGTCACCTTTTGCATCTTCTGTTGTTTTAGTTAAAAAGAAAGATGGCACTCTCTGAATGTGTATTGAATACAGATTGTTAAATAAAAGAACTATTAAGAATAGGTATCCTATCCCACACATCGATGAGTTGATAGATGAATTACATGGGGCTTGTTACTTTTCAAAAAATGACTTAAGATCAGGATACCATCAGATCAGGGTGAGGGAACAAGACATTGAGAAAATTGCTTTCAGATGTCATTGTGGGCATTTTGAGTTTATAGTTATGCCTTTTGGATTGACTAATGCACCTACCACTTTCCAATCCACAATGAAAAGGGTTTTCCATCACCAATTAAGAAAATTTGTATTAGTATTCTTTGATGATATTTTAGTATACAATAGGTCATGGCAAGAACATCTTGAGCATTTAGAGACTGTGTTGAGTATTCTGTAAAAGGAAGCCTTGTATGCCAAGGAATCCAAATGTGATCTAGGCATGACCAAACTTTTATATTTAGGACATATCATCAGTGCGGATGGATTTCAGATGGATCCTAAAAAGATTCGTGCTATTGTTGATTGGCCACCACCAAAGAACCCTACACAGTTGAGGGGGTTCCTTGGATTATGTGGATTTTATCGCAAGTTTGTCAATGGCTATTCACGATTGGCTACACCTATGATAGATTTATTGAAGAAGGGGGCTTTCATGTGGACATAGGAGACACAGGAGTGTTTTATGAGAATCAAAGAGATAATGACTACATGTCATGTTTTAGCATTACTTGATTTTTTGAAACCATTCGAGCTTCAATGTGATGCATCTGGAGAAGGAGTGGGTGTTGTACTCATGCAGGATAAGCACCCAATTACTTATGAGAGCAGAAAATTTAGAGGAATTGAGAGGTCATTTAGCATCTATGATAAAGAGATGTTAGCCATCATGCATGCTTTGGCTAAATTTAGACAATACTTGGTGGGTAGCAGATTTTGTATTAAAACGGATCATAATAGTCTAAGACACTTTTTGGGACAGCGAGATTTGAATGATCGCCAAAAAAAATGGGTGAGTAAGTTATAGGCGTATGACTTTGACATCACATATGTCAAGGGTACTCAAAATGTTGTCGCAGATGCTCTCTCCCGCCGGCCACATCTCACATCTATTCAGATATCAGAGGATTGGCAGCATTTGATTATAATAGAATATGCTAGGGATACATGGGCCTCGAATATAATGGAAGGGACAACAATAGATACCAGGTATACACTTGTAAATGATCTAATCATTTGCAAAAATAGAATCTATTTGGTCCCAAGATCTAAGGTTAAGAAACTGATTTTGCAAACGCTTCATGATTCACCCACAGCCGGCCATCCTGGATATTTCAAGACCTATAAGGCAGTTCAGGAAAGGTTCACTTGGAAAGGGCTTAAGGATAATGTTCTACAGTATGTTCGAGAGTATCTTGTTTGCTAGCAAAACAAACAAGAACACACATATCCAGCAGGACTCCTATAGCCACTTCCTATTCCTGACAAGAAGTGGGAATGTATTTCCATGGACTTTATCACCGGTTTGCCCAAGGCACAGGGGTAAGATTGTATTTATGTGGTGGTAGATAGGCTGACTAAGTATGCCCATTTCTTCCCTATTACTACCACATACTCAGCAGTTCAGGTAGCAGAAGTTTTCTTCTAGGAGATTTTTAGATTGCATGGATTGCCTCGTAACATTGTGAGCGACAGGGACAGCCGTTTCATGAGCCACTTTTGGCAAGAGGTATTTTGGTTATGTGGGACTGAGCTTACACCCAGCACCAGCTATCATCCCCAAACCGATGGTCAAATAGAAATAGTGAACCAATGGGTAGAAGGGTACCTGAGAAATTATGTAGCAGCCCAACAACGGGCATGGGTCAGATGGATTTACATCTGTGAATATTTTTATAACACTACCTACCACATGACTATAAGAATGACTCCCTTCATGGCTCTTTACGGTTATGAAGCACCTAGTTTTCTAGACTTAGTGTTGGGTGACGCCGCATACCTAGTGCTGGTGAGTTATTACAAGAAAGTAAAGATATAATTGCTACTCTCAGGGATAATATTGCTAGAGCCCAAAATCAACAGAAACAATATGCTGATCAAAAGAGGACTATGTGTAGTTTTAAAGTGGGCGATATGGTGTATCTTTTGTTGCAACCATACAGGCAAACCACTCTCAAGAAGAGTGGCACAGAAAAACTCAAGCCACGTTACTATGGACCATTCGATATTATCAAAAGAATTGGTGAGGTGGCTTATGAATTAAAACTTCCCTTAGATAGCCGAGTGCACAATATATTCCATGTATCATGTCTCAAAAAGGCATTGGGTCAGAGAGTGGTACCTTCAGCGGTATTACCTCCCTTGGATGATGAAGGGAAATTGATTTTAATTCCAAAGTCCATTTTAGACAGCAGAGAAAAGCAGCTTCGCAAGCGGGTGATCAGAGAATATTTGATTAAGTGGAAGAATCTACCCATTGAAGATGCCACTTGGGAAGGTGAAGTCATTCTGCAGCATTCGGCATTAAGATTGCTTGAGGTCAAGCAATTTTAGGAGGGGCGGACTGTCATGTCCCCTCCCTAGGGTGACTCGACATTTCATAAGGATTTGCCTATTCCTGACTCTCATAGGCAGATAAAAAGGTGGTGAGAGGGTCATTTTTGCAATTTGATGGCTCATGATGATACGGGAGATAGCATATTTAATTATGGAGGCCAAATTACTATTTTTTTAATTTTAAAATGCACTTTAATTTTATTTTTATAAAAATTACTTTTATTAAAAAGTATAATAAGTTTTGTGTGATGTATTACAGAAACTCTTGGAAGTTTCAAAAAATACATAAATAGACCCTATGGGTTATGTAATTGGCATCCAGTTCATTCTAATTAATCATTGCATCTTCTCGAGCATTTGGAGACTTCAGAAGTCTGCATAATTCTCAAATTTAATCCTTGAGAATGATACCTCTCAAGCGATTTGCATAATTGAGGGAGTGAGAGATTCTTTCGAAGGGTTGCACATTGGAGATAGCATTCAGCTATTTCATGCTAAATATTCAGGAACGGCCTGCAAATTTATACCTTCAGCGGACAGCAGTCTGAAACCCTATATGGCGCACAGTGCCTCAAGGAGGAGGCAATTTAATTATTGAAAAATTCATGGGGGTCACCCAGCTGAGCGCAACACTACAGCAGACCCAGGCGTAGGTTTTTGAGGGTAGAAATAGTCCATCTATACAGGTCCATACTCTATGGATCGCGTTCGTACGGTGATGTATGGACTGTACCTACAGTGACTGGACAGTGACTGGGGGCAGCAAATAGGTTTTTTTTTATCATATATTTTTGTATCAGGTCCTTTTTAATATATTTTGCAAATTTTGTAAGGCTATAAAATCCATAAATATTTTATCAGGAAGTTTGTAATTTTTTCCAAAATTCTAATAATATTATTGCTGAGCTATTTGAGGCTGTCTACAAATTGTTTGACAAAATTTTAGTATAATATTTTATGCAAATGTTTGACAAAATTTCTGATGCAATATAATTCCTGATATTCCTCAAAGTATTTGACGAAATTGCATAGTGAAATATCAGCATTTTAGTGATCCTATTAGTAAGGGTCATTACAGCTTTCAAAAGGAAAATACTTGGGTTTTTTTATATAAAAAACTTCAAGCTTAGTATAATAACACTTCTTCTGAATGAAACTTGCATACTGGACTTGGACAAAGGTATGGACTCAAACATTTTTTTGCAAAAAGGGGTGCCTAATTTTAGCCTAAAGGACAAAAATTTGGTTAATAAATTGGTGACTCGTAGGGGTAGTATGTCTGCTATATTGACTAGACTAGTAGCCTTATCCAACTCAGGGCCAATGGAGTCAATGGATTCTTAAAGATGACTAACAAAGATTATTCCAAAATAAAACACAAGAAAACACACCACACAAAAATAGCAAGACCAAGCAAAGGCAACACAAAACAAGACCAAGACAAACTTACACATGTGCATAAGTACTTAGAAAACACAAGAAAAAATAGGAACTATGTATAAAATAAAAGAGAAACTCAGTAACAATGTTCTAGATATATCCCATTAACTAGGATATACAGCTTCTCTCCATCCAACCTTGAGAGTTGGAAAGCATTGTGTTATTTGCACTATGTGATCACATATGGGCCACTCCACAAAGCATCAAAATTTATGTGTCTCCTCGGTTTGGCCCTATATTCATCCCATTTTAAGACAATGTCTCCTTTGAAACTCTTTGGCATGGATTTCTTGTCAAAATATTTCTTTGTTCACTCTTGGTGAGTTGTCATGGTTTGCATAGCTTGATCTCTTATCTCCTCAAGCTCCATCAACTCACATAATCTAACTTCCATGCTCTCATTCTCCATCAACTTTCACTAATATGTGAGGTCTAAATATGGTAACTCAAGTGAGATAGGAAGCCTAGCCTCCCTTCTATACACAAGTCTGTATGGTGAGTTCCCAATTGCTCTTTTGGGGGTGATCCTATCAGCCCAAAGGGCTATCTTCAACTTGGTGTGCCAAGTCTATTGATTCTCCTCCATAGTTCTCTTTATGATCTTGATCAAACTTTTTTTTTTAGACTCAACTAGTTCATTTCCCTAGGGATAGTAGTTGGAGGAGGTAATAAGATAGATGACATGCTTCAAAGCCCATTCACTTGTCCTTGTTCCTAAGAAGGTTAATGCATTATCTGAAATGATTGTTGAAGGAGCTCCAAATATAGTTATTATACCTTCATAGAAGTCCAAGACTGAGTTTTCATTTGCCTCCTTAAGAGCTATATCTTCCACCCATCTTGTAAACTAATCAGTGGTTGTCAACACCCACTTGTGACCAGCACTAGAAAGAGGATTGATCAGACCTATGAAATCCAAAACCCATTACATAAAGGGTTGCTTAACTTAGATTGAATGAAGAGGCAAGTTAGCTAGCTTTTGTTTACCATCAAAAAGAGCACACTTTTTTCATTTCTTTATCCAAGCATGGGTGTCTTTAAACAAGCTAGGCCAAAATTATATAGCTCTTATAACCTTAGTAGCTGTAGTTTTTGGAGTAAAATGGCCACCAGCTAGCCCATCATGAAACTCATGCAATACTTTGTCAATTTGATTTGAATCAATGCACCTAAAAATCACACCTAAAAATTACTCTTTAAAAAGCACTCCATCAACAAGTACATAAGGAATGGATTGTAGCCTAAAATACCTTCTTCTAGCTCTGTCAAGACCTTGTGGGCACTCACCAATTTGAAGGAAATGAATCATGTCTTGTGTTATGGTTTAAGGTAAAGCTGATATAGGATCATCATGAAGTGCTAAAATAAACTCCCTTTTCTCTTTCAAGTCTAAATCAAGATGCTCATAGAGTCCTTTTCCTTTCACTAACTTAGTTATTTTGATCTCCACATCATACTCCATCACTTTGGTGATTTGACCTACCCTTTTTTCATTTAAATCTCTACTCAACAAAAACTCTTTTACACTAGGATGAGTCACAAAGATGTTAATCTTTTTGTTAGATAACATATTCCTGAACTTCTTCAAACTTCTTATAATTGAAATCACCTATTTCTCAACATATGTGTACCTTATCTCATAGCCTTCCAAACCTTGACTGAAAAAGGCAATAGGTTGTTCCAAATTTTCATCATTAGCTTGAGTAAGCATGGTATATATTACCTCTTCATTCCCAAAATTATACAAGTTGAATTCCTTGGAAAATTTAGGACTTGCAAGAAAAAGGGTCTGGGCAATGGATTGTTTGATCTCTTCAAAACATTCTTTTCTCCTTCCTGTCTAAGTGAATATCTCATCCTTCCTTAGAATATATGTCAAGGACTTGACCATGTTATAAAATTCATAAATGAACCTCCTTATGAAATTTATCTTACCAAAGAATCTTTGTAGACCTTTCTTATGTTTAGGTAAAGACAATGCCAAGATGGCACTTACCCTTTTTGGATCAATGGACAGACCTTTCTTGGAAACAATATGGCTTAAGATTTTGCCTTCATGAACATCAAACACACACTTATTTGGGTTTTAAGAGATCCTAAATTCTCTACACTTCTCAAAAATATACCTCAAGGGCTTTAAATGATCATTTGCATCCTTGGAGAAAATTATCACATCATCAAGATAAACAAATACAATGTCATTGATTGCTCCTTGGAAAGCCATATCCATTGCATGTTGAAAAGTAGCTCCAACATTTGACAATCCAAATTTCATCTTCCTATAGGCATATTTACCCCATTTGGTGGTGAAGGCCATCTTGTATTGGTCACTTTCTTTCACCAAAATTTGATTATACCCAGAATAATCATCTAAGAGAGAAAACCACTCACTACCTGTCACCACTTGCAGAATTTTCTCCATAGAAGGGAGTGGCTAATTATCCTTCAAAGACACTCTATTCAAGTCCCTAAAATCTACACACAACCTAATCTCTCCATTTTTCTTCCAAACAGGGACTAAATTGGCCAACCAGGAAGAATGTTTGATAGGAAAAATGATTTTAGATTCAATCAACTCAGTGAGCTCTTTCTGCATGAGTGGTTCAATCTTGGGATTGATTGCCCTTTGTCTTTTATTGATGGTTTTGTCATTTTCATCTGACTCTATGGTATGTTGAGCCAATCTTGGATCAAATCACTATACTCCCATGAAAAAATATCACTAAACTCCTTGCATAGTTCAATGAAATCATGCCTCTCTTGACTAGTGCATACCTTCCAAGTGCAAGTAGCCTATCTTTAAAGATTTCTACCCTTTCATAGTTATCTTTATTGATTCACATGCTTACCTTCTCCCTTTTGAGTTAGTCATATTCATTGAATATGCTTTCAAGAGTCACTAGGCCTTTAAGAAGCTTGTTGGACTTCAATTGGATAATCTACCCTCTATATTGTTGCTACAGCTTAGACTAATTCTTGGAAGAAAAATCAACCTCTTATTGTATAAAAAAAGCTATTTTATAGTCACTATCAAAGACCTGCCAATTGGTGACATTATTTGGTATGGATGGTCTCACAATCACCTTTAGATGGGGTTGATTTTTGTCTTCTCTTATGCCTTTTAGAATATCAAATTGAGCACCAATAGATGCCAACCTATCATCATGCTTATTATCTTTCCTTAAAATATAATTAATATTTAATGCCATGAAGTCTTCTACAAGGTCCCAAACTCTATGCTTGTAAGACTTGAGTAGGGAGTTCTTGGTCAAATTCTACCCTCTAACTTGATTGACAACAAGCTCACTATCATCAAACACTTGTAATTCTTTGACACCTCTTTTCCTAGCCCATTCTAGGCCATGAATGAGGGCTTCATATTTAGATACATTACAAGTATAAGAGAACTAAAATCTGAAAGTTGAAAAAAACCTTTCCTTTGAAGTTGAAACCAACATAGCTCCACCACCTGCCCCAATCTTGCTTCTAGACCCATTAAAGAAGAGTTGCCACAAGACATTCACATCCTCACTTGATTTCATTAGATTAAGTATGAAATAATCCTTCTCATGCATATAATATACCCCAAGACCATATTCTTCAATTAATTTTTAAGGATCATGTTCATAGTTTTTATCTCCCCACTCATCTAGGAACAAATCAGAAACTCCTTCAAGGGAAGATGATGGGGATTGGTCAATATGAAACTCCTCTTCATCAATGATAGCATAGTTAACATTTTATACCTTAGGTGAGTATGGTTCCAAGTGATCTCTATGGATAGGTTATGACTCAATCTTTACTTTAGTGCCATATTTTGTTCTAAACATCATGTAGGACCAATTAGCTACCAAATATCCACCTATCTTGGATGTAAAGTCCCTTGACAAGAAAAGAGTAAAATAGGGAGGTAAATCTGCTACTACCACATCATGGGGAATTGAAAAATTAGGGCAAGCATAAAATATAAAATTCACATTTTTACTATCCCCAAAGTATTGGTTGGTGATCCATCGAATTGTAAGACTCCCTTAGTCATTGGCTCATACTTTAAGCCTAGTTTATTAGCTATACATTTGGGCATAACTAATGTGTTTGTTCTACTATCTATGATGTAATTATGAACCAAAAAATCACCAATAGTTATATATAGGTATAAATGAGGAGTCTTCTCATATTTCTTCTCCTGACCATCTATAGATTGAGTTTCATTGACCAAAACCACATTGTCACTTATAGATGGGCCAGCTTGTTTACCCAGTCCATACAATTCCTTTTGGAGTATATCTTTCTACCTTGGTAATGTTAGATAATCCCATATTTTTTCATATGAAGCTTATTCATCTATTCCACAACATTAATGGAAAGATTACTTACCTTGGGGTTCTCTTTATGAACATTTGCACCTTGCGATGTAGCTTATGGAGGTAGGGTTATAACAGCTTTCCTAAAATTTGGAATCCTCTAATTTTATTGTGATTTAGGAGCTAAATTAGGCCCTCCTCTCATTTGAGCTGATTTAGGAGTCAAAATATGTCCTTGATTGGTTATTTGAACTTCTTCAATGACCCTTTTCTTTAATATAGTGTTGGTAGCCACACTAGCATTTTGACTGCTTGTATTCCCCACGTAATTAATGGCATAAAACTCACCCTCTAAATTATTGATGAGAGTGTAATTAGAATAAACCTATCTACTCTCCATGACAAATTGTGTTGTCATCTCAAAATTTAAAAATTGAGATGTTTGATCACCTTGTGTAGTCATGCCTTGATTTTGCATCTCATTGGCATAAGTAACCTATTCTTGACCTTGCTGAAAATAAGGGTAGTTGGGATATTCCTAGACCAAATTATTCTAAGTGGGGAAAAGGAATTTGGAGGATGAATGAGCACTAGGATTATATCTTTGATAATTCCTGACATGGGTAATTTGGCCTTATCCCTGATTATTGCCTTGAAAAGGAGGTCTATTTGTTTGTCCAAACTGATTGTAGGACTAATAAGGCCTATAGCTTTGGGCTTGTTGCCTTTTGAGAAAAACCAATTCATTAGTAACACTATGGAGTGGGATTTTTAATTCATGCATTTCATTTTTAGGGGCAATGATATATTATTCTTGACCAAGCAAAGGAGCTAATGTGGGCAATGCCTTTGATTAGGAGAATGCAAATCAGGGAATAGTGGAATTGGAGGTCTAGGAGCTATATTTCTCCCTTGCACAAGATAATTCTTAGAATTTTTGGCTATTTCATATGAATCAAGCAATGTGTTTCCACCCATATATTGAATCATTATGGTAATGTCACTATTCAATGCTTTTAAGTAGTACAAAAATGCATAGTTTGGGGTAGGTCTCACAAGGGCTGGAATTCTATCCCATGTCTTTTGGAACCTAGTATAAAATTCTACATGACTTCATGAGGTGCACTCTTTATTGTATTCAATTTCTTAGAAAGAGATAGGTGATCACTTTTTTTCCCAAACTTATTAGTCAATAAATCCCCCAACTCATCCCATGAGTGAATAAAATTTACAGGTAAGGTCCCATACTAGTCCAAAACTTTTGCTTTAAAATACAAGGCCAATAGCCTAATAACTACATTTTATAGGGTAATATTATGGATATTACAAAAAAAATCTATATTCTTGATATGTTTAATAGTATTAATTAGACCATCTCTACTAAAATACGAGAAACTTTTGAGGGTAGCTCCTAGAATTTGATCATATTGGGCAAGATGCAAGGGAGATGCCCCAATGAAAGGCACAAAAGGTTGTATTCTAACCATTCTAGAATGATTAATATGGATGTTAGGAATGGAATGAAATAAAAAATTGGAAGCTTTGAACACAAAACCTCTTTTTTAAGTATGAGTGTTGATAAACTAAACCTTTTGGTAGAATATTGAGGTCATTCCACAAACTTGAAGGTTACACCTTTAGCAACAGACCTAGTGGTCACTTTTAGCATCAAAAATATGACTTAGAATCAGCCAAATACTTTGATTCTTCAATGGAGTCACTAGGTACTAAATGTAGATGTTTCTTTCTCTTCAACAATGCCAAGATCAGCACCAATCTTGAACAATATTGTAGGACTTAGAGGTCCCACCAGGCATGCCAAAAATTATTGATGATTAGATTTTCACCCTTTAATAGATGCTCAATTATCCTCTTTCAAGTAGAAAAATGGAATCATCTCTCTTGTATGGGTGACAATTTTGTTGAGATGAATCTCTAGAGTAGGGGCTAGCTACCCTTGATGCATATTTAAAAACTCTCTGTAATCTATGAGGTGTGTATGAAAAGGGATAAGAAAAAAAAATGGTGATGCACCAATAAATAATGTCCTCCCAATTTGACTAAAAATACACTACTTTAATACCAATAAAGATTATTTTACACAAAACCCACAACTCTTTGTGCATTGTCACATCAATGTCTCACATGTTAGATTCAAGAAGGTTCTCGACATCCAAGAGAGCAATAGATAATTCCAAGAAGGAATATAGTCTTAAACCACTTCTAAAATGTTTATACACTTAAGAATGAATACTAACAAGGACCTTTAATAATACTCGTTCTATACATTTGGTAGGTAATCGAGGATAATAGGTTAGGAAAGATAAACTCTCACTAAACAAGAACAATACAATTTGAACCGATACATAATAGTATATCATATGAGTGGCAAAAACTTATATTATTTCTTCAAGATTTTTTCAAATACAAATCTGGTTAGTGTTTCACCATAACCAGCAGAGGCTAGAAAAATGAGCCAAGAGAATTCATATATATGGCCTTTGAGAGAGAGGTCGAGCCAAGGGAGTTTAAGGGTCACGTAGACATGTGTCACCTTGATAAAATAAATAGTTACATTACATTTTATAAGATGTTGTTCCCATGGTTACATCAATAGAATCAAGATATTATAAACTACATTTTACTATAGATGAGTCCATCTATTGGAATTTTATTTTGATGCTAGCTACTCTTTACTGGCTCATCAATCTATGTAACAATGCAATAACTTGAACCGTTGACCTACCTATTTATGCCTATTATATACTATATGCTCAGGATCTTTTCCATTTGTCACCTTTATCTTTTCCTTCTAGTTCTAATCAATCCTTGTTGATAAACTCCAATGGCTAATTTTTACAGTCTGAAATTGACGTGTTGTGGGTTGTCACTTCTTTGGGTATTTTCTTTGGGCTTTTATTTCTTTGAACTTCTTATCTCGGCACTTTCTCGAAAGAATTGTTTCAAGTATTTTTTCCCTTTTATTCTTTTCCTTCGGCTTGGTCTTTCATGCCTCAAACAATTTCCATGAACAAAATGTCCAAAGGAAATGGACTTTGGCACCTTTTCAAGTTTTTTGAAAGAATTCTTCAAACAATTTCTATGAAATAATTCCTTTAGACTTTCTATTTGGCCCTTTTTCATTCTTTGAAATGACCCTTCATAAAAGTGAAAGAGAACCTTTTTGAAAGGAAACATACCCTTTGTATTCTTTAAAATGACCTTTCAGAAGAGTTGAAAGTGTCCTTCGGTTGTTTGAAATGATCTTACGAAAGGAAAAGATACCCGTTGGATTTTCTAAAATGGTCCACCTTCCTAAAAAAGTCTTTCAAAAAAGTTGTCACCTACCCTTCGAAAAAGTTGAAGTGCCTTTCAAAAAAGTTGTAAGTGACCATTCAAAAGATTGAAGATGCCCTTTTCTTTTGAGTTGCCCTTTGGAAAAACTGTTATGGACCTTCAAAAAAGTTGTTTCGGAAAAAATGTTCAAAATAATTATTTCCTTTGGATTTTTTGAAAAGATCCCTTTGGAAAATGAATTGTCCTTTGGAAGAAATGTAAGTGTCCACTTTTCAAAGAAAATTCCCTTCAAGAAAGTTGAAAATGTACCCTTTGGAAAGATGCAAGTACCCTTAAAGAAAGTGAAGTGGACCATTTCTTTCAAGAAAGATACCCTTTGGGAAAGTTGACAGTCCACTTATCCTGAAAAAGCCCTTTAAAAAAGTTGCAACATACCCTTCAGAAAAAGTTATCTCGATAATTTTCTCAAAATAATTCTATAGAATGAAAAGTCCAAAAGAAATACACTTAAGGAAAAAAGCCTCAGACAAAAAGTCCAAAAGAATTCGGCAAAGACTTAGAACAAAAACCCAAAATAATTCATTACAAAGGACTTAGCCCAAAGACTAAATAACAATGCTTTCAAAATGAAAACACTTGGTTTTTTTAATGTAAAAGACTTCAAACTTTGTATAAGAACACTTCTTTTGAATGAAACTTGCATACTAGACTTGGACAAAGGTATAGACTCAGATGATTTTCTATAAAAAGGGGTACCAAATTTTGGCTTGAAGGGCCAAAAATTGGTCAATGGTAACATTGTCGATATTGAAAAATTAGCCATATCTCTTATGTGTTTAATGGCAGAAATAGTGTTTTTTCCACTAAATTATGGGACACTCTTGAAGGTTACCATAGGGATATCATCATATTGTCCAAGGTTTAGAATATATCCACCATTGAATGGAATAAAATGTAGACTGATATCCATATTTATAGCTTTATGAAAGTTTGGAGTATATTGGAAATGGAGCTTTCTTCTAGGTGTCTTGGTATAAGGAAGAGTATGGAGAAATCTCTTTTTCTTGATTGAAAATAAAGTTAATTCAATAAACTCAAAAGGAATACCTTTAGCCCTTGACCTTTCCATCACCTTTTTCATGAAAATTAGCTTGTTAATCTATAACCAAGAGCTAAGAACCTGTTGGAGTCACCAGATGCTACATGAAGGAGATTGTTATAGCTACAAATTTGCTAAGACTAGCATCAATATTAGACAACATTATTCAAAGTTAGTCCCACCAAGAACTCCATAACTATTATCTATCTAATTTTCACCCCTAAGAAGGGTTTTCAAGACTTACTAACTATATTATAGCATGGGAATAATCATAGGTTGTGGGTGACCTAATAAGTGTATTAAAACTCTAGATTGGACTAGCTCTATTGATGCTTCATCTAAAAATACAATTAATCTACCTCACTTACAAGGAGAAGGGATAGAAAATAACTAAAACTAATAAGAAAACATGGAGGTGATGTACCAAATATAGATTCCTCTACTTTTAAATTTTGCACTATGAAATGACAAGTTATAATCTAATTTTTATAGCTTCAAAATAGCTCCTACCACATAAATGTTTCTATATGATAGATATGGATATTTTTATAGCTAATTTGATTATTCAAGAGGCCTAATAATAGACACAAATGATATTTCCACACTAAAACTCATCAAACTATGTAATACACATCATATGACATGCGAAAAGAAGATAAACTTAAATAAAGGCATGAAAAAGAAGGACAAATGCAAGGAATTAATATCACTATCACAAAATGTTCATCAATAATTCATTAAAAATCATTGTCTTCAAGATGAAAATAGTATAACTCAACTTGAATTGATTTTAGAGGCAATTACAAGTCTTAAAATTGGTAGGGCTTTTCCATAACCAGTTTGAGGATCCATTCAACGCCTTTCAAAGATTTATTCATAGATGAATTGGAAGAAGAGAGAAGGATAAGACAAGAAGAGAACTCATGAGATGCCTATCATGATTAGATCAGTTATATAATAAATAAATAAATAGTGACACCAAGCTTGTAAATAATGTGTTTTCACCTTGCCTCTTAGCCTTCTAGGACATATGTTGATGTAACTCTTTATAAGAGTGGTGTAGGAGGCCATCTTGGTAGTTTTGATGCCTTATGGATCATATATCCTTCTCATGGATTTACCTATCTCCTTCTTGGGAAAATTAAATCTCTTTAATTGACACTTGACACCCTTGAAGATCATCTACGCCAACCTTTATCTCTTTCAATGCTTCTTCTGCCTTGTGAGATTAGCATTGAACTTCATGAATTCTTATCTCTTTGTTATCAAGGCACGACCTCCAAATGAAGATCTAATTTTTTGACATGAAATTCCTCTATCATATCTTATTACTTCATTTAGGATGATAGTCCTAGTCATGGAGCTTTATTCAATCAATGGGAACCATCTTGCAGTTGGTCTTCACTCTTATTAGTTAATAGAGTAGAGAAATATTCCTTATCATGGAGGTTTCAAATAGATTTTAGGGATGATTTTAATCCTTATATTTGTTTCATGATTGTATGTCATGATTATTTGATTTTATATGTTCCTCAAGGTGTTTTAGAACTTCTTTGGTCTTTGGAACCTTACAACCAGTATATACCCTTACCTTCTTGAAGCCATAGCAACCATGATTCTTCATTTAGGGATAGTTTATTACTTACATCATATAATATGAATATATATATACCTCTTAAAATAATTTAATATGGTTTTAACATCTCTATATTTCTTCAAATACTCTCTGTAACTATCTAAGATAGTTTGTCTATTTTAAAACCCTACAAACAAGTTCAAGAAGGGGATTCTCAGGCCATTTTTAATATACTTCAGCTCACATGTGCCATCACTTTATTAATTAAGATGATTATGAGAGTAATATAGATCATACAAGTATTCTAGCAGCCATTTCAATCCATTTTGACTGCATGGAGGGCTTATCTCTTACATTGGGTCTTGCTCAGGGTTTAACAAGGGTTTTAAAGACACCTAGCTTCTTAATGATAGTTCATAAATTTGTGGGATTTAGTGAATGAAATAACACAAATAATATTTAATGGACAACCCACCTTCTTCCATAATAGGCTTAGGATTCCAAGCACTTCCTCCTACAATTTCACATGTACTAGAAGTTACCCTTTTCCACCATACAACCCTGACTATTTATTCAAAAGGAATCATTTGAAAAAAACATGTATAAAAGTGTTTGGTTTATACTTAAAACACTAACTTGAGGTTTATGCAACATCATATTATATTTTCAATTAGTTCTATGAAATAATTGACCCTTCAATTCATTGAAACTTGCTTTAAGCCTTGAGCAAGGGTTTGTAGCTAGTCACATT
Organism: Torreya grandis; assembly: GCA_037957365.1. Classification (NCBI taxonomy): domain Eukaryota; kingdom Viridiplantae; phylum Streptophyta; class Pinopsida; order Cupressales; family Taxaceae; genus Torreya; species Torreya grandis. The sequence continues at coordinate 501,013 of JARHVA010000317.1, read as the reverse complement.
AAAGTGACCCTAGTAAACCTTTTCAAGAAATTTCCTTCCTTCTCAATGATATAAAACCTCATGGGATCATTTTTAAACATATAATCCACCCCTTGGTACCAATAAATCTTCAAAACACTCCAAAAATTCCAAATTTCCCTCATTTTTCACACACAAGCCTATAAGTGGCTATTTGACCTTCTTGACTATAATTTTGAGGGTATACCTTCTTAAACTAACCTATTAAGAACTTTGGTGGTATTTACCAATAATTTATGGTTTATTATACTCCTCTTGACCTACATAAATACATTCTAACCTCTCATGTCACATCCCACATATGCCTTTTGATTGTACGACCTATAACTAGCCTGTAGGTAGTCATTAGGCCTTCAAAACTATTAGGTTTACCAAACTAGGTTCCTTGAAATAGTTTAGCCTTGTTGAGATGATTTTTATAATATGAAAATTTCACTCACATTTATTCTAACCCCTTCAACCTTTCAATCCCTCAAATAATAGTCACAAATATACCTTTTACTCCTATTGCCTGTGACAGGCCTACAGGTGGTTGTTTGGCCTAGAGTTCTTCTCTATCTTATTTTTGCCTCATTATCTTAATTAGCCAATGATTTAATTATGTGAAAAAATACTTAAATTTTTGGATCCTATTCATCTATCTAGTGGGTTCAAATTACCTTGAACATTCACTTGAGACCTTCACAGTCCTCCTTTTAGGCTCACATGGTCTATTTTAGATCACCCAATCCATTTTAATGTAAAGTGAGTTCAGGTATGAGCCTCCATATATGATTATCATGCTTAGATAATCCCTAAATATCCTTGATAAGGTGAACTTGAATCCCATTAAGACAATGTGGATGTTAATTTTTTGTAGAAGCATAGATTGTGCTTGCTTACATTATCTTGTATGCACTTGGACCTCCTCCTTTCACTATTGGCTTGAGAATTTTGGATCTCAAAATTTGTATAGATATTATAAAATAAATGGTTAAAATGGATAATTTATTTAAGAGTTCATATATACTCCCATTACAATAACTAGGTGCCAATATTGACCTACAAGTTGCAGGCCTATAGGTTCACAAATCTTCTCTTGAACTTGGCCTAGAGAAGACACTAGTTTGATGCTCAACTACCCAATATTCCTAGAATGGGGATCCTATTTTATTAATTTTCCAAAAGACCTAAAATAACAAGCTTGCTAAGACATTTTATTGCATAAAAAAATTGATTTAATGCTTCCTAGAAACCCTTGTTCAATAATCCATTTTGCAATAAGGAGTAGTACTTAGAAATATTTAGGTTACTATAAGTTTTATTCAAAGTTTTATTCAATAATGGATTATTAACCATTAATGCTTCAAAAATTTGTAGACAAGCCTTCACCAAGGAGGTTCTACCTAGTTTTCCAATTGGCATGAGAGCCACAAGCCTCATTGAATCTTACTAAACTAACCTTACACTTTGATTAAAGCATTTACGTAGTTTTGCTTTTGACTTGTCTAATTTGTTTATGATGGGAATTTGATGTTTCTAAAATTCTATCCTAGTCTCTCACTTGGCTTTACAGGACATCAACTTAAAATTAGCAATTTTTGATGCCTTGTGGGATGTCAAATTATAAAAAATATTCTAAAATAACACTCACTCCTTAGTATGCCACACATCATCATGACACTCATCTAAGGCATAATTCCTTCTATCAAAACTTTGAACTATGCCATTGGTTTAAAGAAATGTACCCCATGTAAGACACTTAAAATAAATTTGTGAAAATCATGAGCCATGTAGCATCATCCTAAAAGATCACAAGTGGAGTTAGCCATTGGAATTCAAATCCATAGGATACATGTTAAGATCCTGGTTCCCGTGAGCAAGCCCATTCAATCCAAGTTACCATGCATCCCACTGTAGTCTAGAAGCCTACGAGATGCCACCATGTGTCTCAAGCATGACCATCTAAACTCAAAAAGTCTTTTTAAGTGTCATATGTTCTCTCCATATTCATCCAAAGTCAATTATTATCAACATCATATCATTTATAATCCAAATCTCATGAGATATCTAAGGAAGACATATGGATGCACTTGAAACATCTAATCGAGGCTCAATGGTATATATCTGCCCAAGGCACCTTCCAAGAATAAGTGGTAGAAAAATGACGATAAGTTCATAAGAATGGAAAATGTCTCATTTGAACCCTCACAATGATGACACATGTCATGCCCATATTGCTTATATCTAAAAATCCACTAAACACCTTTGAAGGCCCACCAAAGTGACATATGTCTACTCAAGACCCATGAGATGATGTTGTATGTCATTCCCATGGAGTTTCATTTTGAGATCTATAGGATCACCTCCAAGAGCATTGCATGGAAATACCTAAGCCACACGATTGACACCAAGTCACCAACATCTGTCTAGAAGCCTTTTGAAGATGATACCTAATGAAGGAAATCTCTAAGAGAGCCACATATCAAAACAAATCTATGATTGCCTATAAAAGTCACATGTGGAACTCCTAAAACTAACTAAAATCAAAAAGGCCCTAGTTGAGAGCTAACCATGAATAGAGGTATGCCATGTGGCATAGTGCAAATGACTCATTATACTAATCTGCACCCCAAGAACCCAAGTGCAAATATAAGGTGTCATGTGTCCAAATTTGAGTTGACAAGCATCCTAGTCATATTAATGTTTTATGAGCACCTTGTTAGATTTGAGGTGGCATACCACATGTCAAAAGGTGGTAATATTTAGCTTTAAAGCTAAAATTGATGGAAAATCAAGAGTATATTAGTGATTAATATAAATTATAAAGCAATTAAATTCCAAAAGTAATAGTTCAAAAATATGCAAAGGTAAGGAACCCATCATTAATATAGCATGAACCAGAATCACCATCGAACCTTTCATTAATCAAATCAATATTCCAAAGGCTACCTAACTTGACTATTGCTACCTACATTTACATTCAAATCCCTAAGCATATGATCTCTCCACTATTGGCATTCTCAATTCAACCAAGCTTGAGTTATTCACAAATTACACCTAGACTGCCATTGTTAGAGCTCTAAAGTTGTAAATAAGTACAAAAGGATATTAATTGCTACCCAAAACACTAAAAAAAGGTACATATAGGACCCTCCACCTCAATTAAAGGCATTTCATTTGGAAATGATGATTTTATTTTCTAGTATGGCAATTTAATTGTGTTTAACGACATATAGTTCATTCCCAAGGTCATAAACTTGAGAGACATGCATTATAACAATGTTTATTATAATGTTGAAGGAGATAGGTACCTTGATAAAATTGAGACCATTCCCCATATTATTCAACTATATTCAAACATCTTGGCAATCTAAGTTGTTGGTCTCCACAAAGCTATAGCAAAACCAAAGGTCATGCCATGCACTGACCTAGTATATGACATCTTCGAGATGTCAAAATATGAAGATGAGTTACTCAAATCCATAAACCAAGGGCTCCCAATTGATTTCATCATCAAGCCCAATTTTTTTAAATACTATGACCTACCTTTTCCATAGGTAGAATACAACCAGAGCATCATTGATAACTAGTATGAGGAGCACTCTCTAGACACAATACTGGCATCATGGGTGACTAACCCAAAGGGAGTTGTCTTAATAAAAGAACAAGGGGACCTACCTATTTAAAAATTTAAGAAATGGGTAAAGGATTGGCCTGGCTTTACTAAATAGAGTATTTGGCAATGCACATATTAGTTATGTAGACATAAAGATTGTTGTAATCCTATAACTAATCTTGGAGGATCAACAAACTCCCCTACTTGGGGTTATTATTAGAAAAAACCTAGTCATAACTATGAATGACACTTACAAAAATGGGATTGGATTTTATCTATGTAATTGCATAATTAAGTCCAAATACATGGTCCCTTGAGTGGTAGGAGGTTGTGCCTCAATCATTTTTTGCACTACACATTCACCGTTTTAGGTGTAATATCATAATAACTACAAAAACCTTTTATCTACCTATTTACAAATCTATCATCGAGTGTGAGATGCCAAAGTTCCCTTTAGAATTCAAAATGACATTGAAAAACATGAGAAGCTTATGGATTTACCCTAATTTCATTGTTATCTGAGTGGAAGGGGTGATGGTAGCTCCCCTCAGGTTATCAAGATATGTACCAATGAAGTTGGTAGAGGAGATGGCCTATCAACTACTCCATGGAGTTGATGGTATCTTCAAGAGAAAAAAGAAGATAGTCCCCCATAAGACTCCTTATAATCTATGGAGGACCAAGATAATGAAATGGTAGGACATTATAGTGTGTATAAGGCATAAGGACTCATACCTATTGCCTGAGGATGGTCTTAGGGCATGGGACCCAAATAATGTCATTGCTAGACACCTACTCAAGTTCTAAAAGGATGTGGCATTGGAATATAAGCATCATAAAGATGTGCATGAGTGGGTATACCTAGATGTAATGAATGATGAGGTAATCATAAAAAATGCTACAAATAAAAATATAGAGCTCAAAATGAGGCTTGATAAGGAGAGGAGGAAGGAGGACATCATAAGGCCTCAAACACTACCAACCCATGAAACCATGTTTGATGTATACTATGAGGCTAGGCAAGAGGAAGATAAAGATGATAGTGTTCCTCTCATTAGGAACAAACCCTAAATTCCTCCATTATAAAATACTCCAAATGAAAATCACATTACTCCAAACTCTTAGCAAGGAGAATCAAGCAGCCCACCCAACCCTTCACAAGGACCTATATTTATCCTTACATCTATTGAGGAGGTTGCCACACAAAGATTGGATCAACCTAATCTTGATGTTATTGACCTTGAGGAGTTTCAACAAGGCACTGAGTTCTCAATGGAACAACTATAGACTTTAGCTAAGATAAATATTATAAAGGTCTACCATAGGAAGAAGTTTCCTAAGACTGCTATGAAGGGGACAATGCCTCCTCCATCAGTTCTTCAAAATCTCACTATAATTTCTGCACCTTTGCCTTCCTTCTTAGTTATTATTACATTTACAACTACCCCTAATTTTATTTCTACTCCAACTCCCATGTTTGTATCCCCTACAACTACTTCTTTTGGGGGCACAATTCCCCACTTCATTTCCCATGCCATTACAAACATTCTACCTCCATCAAGTTACCAAAGCACTATTTTTGGCCAAGTTGTGTGTTCTACTCCTTCTCAAGCTACCACAACAAGTTCATCACTCACCCTTGGATACCCTAAATCAACTAAGACATTGAAACCATTCACCTAGTAAAGGCCACTTAACCTCACCACAACCACTAAGTGAATGTGCCCTTAAAATTACCTTTATTCATCTTTAACATGGGCCCTTCTAATTCTTTATTTGACCTATTTAGGCAATTAGACCCAACCAATTTATTCATCCATGACATAGCCTTGGCTTCTTCATCCTCTACCTAGGCACTCCCATTTTAGCCACCTCCCACACAACCACTATCTATCATTACCCCAAATTGGGTGAGCAACATGATGCAAGCAATAAGATAGGGGAGGCTTTAGGCAAGCCAAGTTGTAACAAAAAATGGCATGAGGTTTAATGCTAACACTGGCACCATGAAAAGGGTGGTTAAAAGATAAGTGGAACATCCACAATCAAGCTCAACAGTGATTCATGAGTGTGAAGAACCCCTATTCACCTTAACTAGAAATAGGAAGGCTAGCCCCAAAGAGGTAAAAGAGTATGCAGAAGAACCTATATCCTTGGTGCAAGCATAGTTAGATTCTACTATTGCCTTAATGAATGAGATGTGGTAATAATTAAAGAGGATTAAGGAATAGGCATTGTTAATAGTGTCAGACAACAACCTAATTTCAACTATCATTAATGTCTTCAGCCTATATAAGGTAATGAAGAAGATCCAAGAAGATGGGATCCATCAAGCCAAGGTGGTCATGAAGCTTGATCAAAATCTTGCACTCTATGACATGAATTTGGAAAAATTGACCAAAGTGGAAAGAAGCAATAAATTTTCTAACCTCAACGCCTTGCCACTTGAAGACATTATTCCTGTGCAGACCATTCTAAAGAATAGAAGGAGGATCCTAAAAGGATGGATAGATCATCTTAAGGATGCACATACATCCATGGATAATATTGAATTTAAGATAGCTTTTCTCCTAAAGGATGCCATAGTTATCAAAGTAACCAAGCTTGATTTTTCCTACATGGATGATCAAGAGTTCAGAGAAAAAATGAAGGTGTTTATATCCAAGTTCTAGTTTGTTGTGGCCAATGCAAATATTGATGTCGAGGTAATAGATATTGTGGCAATTATAAATCAAAAGATAAAAAAGGTAGATGTAATTGAAGAATCACTTAGGCCAATACTTACAGAACATGGAAAGCTAATTCATGGAGTACCTGACTTGTTTAGACCTATGATCATGGACTTTTCTCAAATAGGCGAAGACTACTAGGCATGTGCTGAAGTATGGACCAAATAAGAAGTTGAGAAGAAGCAGAGGTAGTAATAAAAACAATATAAAGCATTGCAGCAACCACCTTTAGGCCATTAAGATATTATATTTTATCTTATAAATTCATATGTAGAATATTCTATTGTAATATGGCATTTTAACCCACTTGGTTGTATTTTGGTGCCTTTTGTGGGCCTACCTTGAGCTTATCTTGGGAATTTTTGATCCTATAAATAGGGGTTTCCCCCTCATTTTTAAGTTATAAAAGTAGTTGTTATTATAATTAATATGAAAGAGCCAAAGAATTTGAGAGTCTATCTATAGTGCTCTTTTATGGGTGTTCTGTGATTTCTGAATTTTCATGCTTCTAGATTTTTTATAGTTTATTTTTTGCAAGTTAATTGGTTGATTACATTTTATATATGCATCTTTTAGTTTGAGCTTAATTATAGGCTAACAAATTTAATAGTATGCTTACTCTATTTTCTTCTCATTTACAACTAAACGTGTTATGAAATCTACTATGAGTGAGCAATTTTATGCAAAGCATGTTTTTAAATATGTGCATTCCTTTCCTTTGAAGATTTAACTACATTTATTTAACTTTGAGTATTATGCTAGGGTTAATAGATGTTAGTTTCGTTTGTTTTTACCTTAAAAAATAGTAGAATGAATATCTTTGATCATCTTAAGCACAACTTAATTTTTGCCCTACCCTACTCACTCTTGGATTCACCCATGATTCACTCTAGTTTAGTTCATGTTGTAAATATCCATTGCTTTTTATATTTTAGGTGATAATTGAAAAATTTTGAAATAATTCACAAAGATTAGCAAGAACTAGTGTCACTACATAACATCTAATGTCCCTACAAGAGGGTCTTCTTGTAGATTTTCTAAGTGGTAACCACATCTCTGCTATTTATGTTATTTGCATTAGTAATTGTGTTAACAACTAAATCCCTGAGTCTTCCATGACTCAAAATTGAGTTTCTTACTTTCCCCTTGTTCCCTAATGACACAGTGAGCATAATATGTGTATCAATAGGAATGAAAAAGTTGGTGCTAGAAGGAGGGCCTTATGCAACTATTTTTAGACATCTTTGTAGAATTGTAGTGTACATCATCATATACATCCTAAATTATTTCAAAGTACATGAATATTGTTAAATAACACTAAGGATCTACATTATTTGCATGAATATTTTCATCCTTTCCATGGATCTTTACATTCTTTGAAATATTTCATCAATATTAGTGTTCATTTATGCAAATTTGGTAAACCAATCGAGATCTTTGCTCAAATTCATGCAAAAATAGGTGAAATACCTCATTATTTACACATATTAGGGGTTATTTTGATCATCTTTACAAAGTTTGGTATAATTTTATTAAATAATTTGGGTATTTGTGCAAACATCATTCTCTAAGACATTGTGTATACTGAATCTAGGTATTTGACATCTTAATTTCTCTATTTCATTTGGATTTAGTTAAATATATGCATAACTTAATATTGAATAATTTTTTGAGGTGCTTGACACTCTTTGATTTTTGAATCAAATGTAGAAGTGATTTGAATACTAGTTTAAACATTGACCTTTGAAAATTAGCGTGCATGACTAACAATATTTGTGTAGGTGTCAAGAAATTGAAGGCTTCAAGGCTTAGATCCTCAAAGATCAAGGTAAAGCTACTTGATCTAAAGTTTTTCTACCAATCTTTATAATATTTTCCACTCTTGAGGCCATCTTTAGATCCTTTGCCTTAGTAGCCATCTAGCATCCTAGAGTTGCCTAGGATTATAACTAGGTCTTGATCTTAACCGAAGATCAGTTTAGCATCCTTATAAACCTATAAAAAGGTAAGAGAAGATAGAGGTAGATGTAATAAATTCAATACCTAACCAAATTCCCCATATAACCAAAATCTTAAACTTCTTCTGCCAATCATGTCATGGTTAGTTGGCTCATCCATCAATGTCCCTGGGCCCATGCATGATCTACCTAGGAATCCAAAAAAGTACCTACCTCTCTTTATCCCCATTAGGATAGTGACCATTGAAGAACATGTGAAGTCATTTAAGGCATATTTAACATTTCTCAATATGATTCATGAGGATGTGGCCTATCGCCTTTTTCCCTTCACCTTTAGGGATGTAGCTTATGATTAGTTCTTTAAGTTACCTAAAGATTCCATCATGGGATGGGGTCAATTTAATGATACCTTTATTGCCTAATTTTGAAGGTTAGTTATCCTGAGAGTTGTATACCAATAGTTTACCACCCTCAAAAGGGACCCAAAAGAGCCAATCAATATGTTCAATGCTATGTTCCAAAAGATGTACACCCTGACACCCCTACCATATAAGCCTATAGATTATTTATCCTTAGAAATATAAAAGAATGCTTTGGACCTAATGATAGTTGTCTTCTTGAGGAGAGCCATGGGCATTGACACATTGCTTTTAGACAATGCTGAGACTATACATATGTACAAGCAAATGCACCTATAAGGGCATATCACCTTTTCTATACCAAAATTTGATCCAACTATGTCTACTCTAAATGTCATCTCTAACATGAATAAAAACCAACCTGCATTGAACTAATTACCAATGTTCAACCAATTGCCTTTGAGTCATGTCGCACCTAACCAGTAGCTTGGATTATTCAACCAAGAAAATTTTAGGGCACATCCCTAGAATAATATATTAATGGTGCCTATAAACAACACCAATGTCCAAGCTACCACCTAAAACAAGAACCTAAAACCTCCAAAGGGTGAGTTAGACTCAATACAAAGGACTGTTCAAAAACTCACTAGTGATTTCTTAGACCTCAAGAAATATATGGGTAATATTGTTAAGAGATCTAACAGAAAGTATAATTTTTAAAGATACAATAGGCCTAATAACAATAGTGAACCCCCTTTGAGAAAATTTCCTATTATTAGCATCTATGAGATGGCATTTCCTAATTGGTTTTGAGTGCACAACACAAATAGACATGGAGATTTTGATTGTGTTGAGTTTTGCCATGTATTTGAATCCATCCAAAACTAGATGGAGGGATTTGAGGTAAATCCCACTAATAAAGGTAATAATAAAGGCTCTAATAATTCCAAGGATGCTTGTAGATCACTTGAATTGTTCCTCATTGTTGAGACTTATGACTTCCCCATCCAACATGAGAATGAACCTAAAAACAATGTTTAGGAGATGCATGCTTTCCAACAATACCAAAGGAGTAACTATGCCTTAAGAAGTAAAGGTCAAAACCCACCTATGAAAACTTTCATCCCACCTAACAAACTGGATACACCTCCTAATGGCAAGATAGACAATAACCCTCCATACCCCAAAGGTAAGGAGGTTCAACCAATAATGGAGGCCCCCTGCATAACATAAAAGGGTAGATATAACATAGTAGAAGACATGAAGAAGATCAAGGAAAACATAACATTGCATGAGCTTACACAAATCATTGAACAACATGATTGGCTTTTGAAATCACAAAATGAAAATCTTAGCTCCAATAAGGCTAAGTAATTTCATGTCAGCATAGTAATGTATAAGAGAAAACATGAGGTTCCACCATTCTTGTTAACTATTAGAATTTTTTATAAGAATCTCCATAATTAGTTGCTTGATTCTAGTGTCCTAGCTAATATTATGCCTTTAAAAATTTGTGAAATTTTGAGGTTAAACCTAGTTAAATTTTAGAATATGGTGGTGCAATTAGACGAGTCAAGAGTGAAGGTAATATGTGAATTATTGAACATCCATATGTAAATATCTCATGAGCCTCAAATCTAGCAGTTCATCAACATCCAAGTCATTGACATACCCAAAGCTTATGGAATGTTAATAAGTCATGACTAGACTAAATCCTTAAATGGATACATGTCCATAGATTGCTCTCACATGTGGCTACCTTCACATGGGATCCCCAATTAGATCAAGATTGATTAGGAGCCCAAGATGAAATATATGATTACAGAATATAATTCCAATAATGAGAAGGTAAACTACCAATCCTCTGACATGGGTGTCTATACTTTGGAAACCACTGATATTGTTGTAGGTGACAAGATGGAAGAACAAAATAAAGGTCCTTGGACATTACACTTTGATGGTGTAAGATCCAAACAAGTTTCTGACATGGGAATCATTCTAACAAATCCCAAAGGAAGGTAGTATTTAGTCTCTTATAGATTATAGTTCTCTTGCACTAACAATTTAGCATAATATGAAGCTTTTATTTTAGGACTCCAAATTACAATTAAATATAAGGTTAAATAACTACTAGTCTATGGTGATTCTGAGTTAGTGGTTAATCAAATTAGAAAAAGATATCAATGTAAACTTTCTTATTTTAAGAAAATATAAATTTAGAGCTTGGGATCTAATTGAATACTTTTACTCATTTAATATTGTTTCATTGCCTAGGGAATAAAACCAATTGGCAGATACTCTATCATCAATGGTAGTAAACTCAATGCCTCCAAAGGCTTTAAACCTACATGGAATTACCATGGAGATAATATCATGCCCCTCTATGTCAAATAACATCAATCACTTCAAATTTTTTTATGATGACCAGTAGATAATTGACTTCTTATGTAATGTTAGTGTATTTGAATCTCATATTATTAATGAATAGAGTGAAAGGTCTATAGAAAGTTCAAAGAAAAATAAAGACGTAGCAATCCAACTTAAAGAGAATCAAATCCCCAAAGGCATGGTTTCTTTGGAGAGGATATTCAACCTAGATAGACAAAAAAATGAAACTAAGTAACCTAAAGTAAGTGGAAAGGACTACAAACAATTCAACTTGGGAAGTCCTAGGAATAAGAAAATTGTGAACATTGGTCTGGTGTGCACTGATGAAGAGTTGAAGAAAGTAACCACCCTTCAGACTAGGTTCAAGGACATCATTGCCTAGTCATTTGATGACCTTAATATACTTGATACTAGTGTGATTACTCACACTATCCCATTAAAGTAAGCCTACAAGCTTTTCAAGAATAGATAGGGACCATTAAATCCAGTGGTAAAACCACTCATTTACAAATAAGTGAAGAATGTGCTTGATGCAAGGATAATCTTTCTTATACAACACTTGACATGGGTTACCAATCTTATGTATGTCTGGAAGAAGAATGCATAAATCAAACTTTGTGTTGATTTCTAGAACTTAAATAGATACCTAGAGAAGGATAATTATCCGTTTCCATCCTTAGATGAAGTCATTCAGTTGGCGATTGGATCGAGAATGATGTCATTTCTTGATAGATTTTTGGGCTACAACCAAGTCCTAGTAAACAAGTGTGATATAATGAAGACTGCCTTCACCACTAAATGGGGAATGTTTGCTTACAAGCAAATGCCATTCAAACTAATCAATAAATGAACAAATTTCTAGTGAGTAATGAACCATGCATTCCATGGATTAATAGGTAAATGCATTATTATTTACATGGATGATCTAACAATATTTTCTAAAAATAGGGAAGATCACATGACACATATAGAACAAGTACTAGAGAATTGTAGAAGGTATGTCATTTCCTTAAACCAAAAGAAAATCATCTTCTATTTGAATGAAGATAAACTCTTAAGATATGTAATCACCCAAGAAGGTATGACCATTGACCCTGATAAGATCAATACAATTTCAAAAGTATAAGTTCCCAATAGCAAAAAAAAGTTAAAATCTTTCTTTAGCAAAATTAATTTTGTGAAAAATTTTATTTATGGTTTTGCAGAGATTATGAGACCACTCAACACCATGCTAAATAAATATGCCAGGATAGAATGGATGGTTGAAGAAAAGAAGACCTTTCAAGATATCAAGGATTCTATTTTTCAATCTCATGTCTTGATAAGTCCTAATTTCAATAAAGACTTATATCTTTACTCTTTTGCTTTTAATCATATTATTTTTGTTATCTTAACATAGAAAGAGAATGATAAAGAGATCTCCATAGCCCTAATGAGTACTAATTTGAAGAATTTTGAGTTGAACTATCCTATTCTAGATAAGTAGGCATAAGCACTAGTAAAGGCTATCAAAAAGTTTACACACAACATTTTGAGGAATAAGACCTATGTTATAGTGTTTGATCTAACTATTAAGTTAATGTTAGGATAGAACAAACTCAGAGAAAGAAGAGGGAAGTGGATGACCAAACTTTAAGAATATGATTTAGAGATAAAATCTACTAAATTAGTCAAGGGTCAAGGTCTAATCCAACTCATTGCAAACATTGATACTCGCATTGATGTTTTGTAGGTTGAAACAAATCAAGTACCTGAAGGAGATTAGTACAAAGATATTGTTCATTACTTGTTTGATGAAGTGTGTCCCTCACACCTAAAAAGAGAATAGAAAAGAGCCTTCAAGCTGAGATCGTCTCACTTTATGATCAAAAGAGGGGTCCTCTATAAGAAGAATTATGAAAGAATCTATTTGAGATGTGTTTCCAAAGTTGAAGACATTAAAATCATGGACAACTTTAAATGATAGATTGGGAAGTGGTTACCCTTCAAGGAGCACCACAACACATAAGATATTAAGGGTTGGTTATTATTAGTTGGCCATTTTAAAAGATGCACATGCTCATGTGTAAACATGCCACCAATGTCAAGTGTTTTAAAGAGAGATAAATTCAGCCATGCCTTTGCAACCAATAATCAAGGCAAAGCCATTCGCATAATGGGGCCTTAACTTTGTAAGAGTTATTAACCCAAACTCCTTGGTGGGACACAAATTTATACTCACTACCATAGACTATTGCACAAAGTGGACCAAAGTAGTGGCCATCAAGAATAGTAGAATAATTGATGTCATCAATTTCCTAAAAGAGAATATTATCACTCAATTTGGGACACCCCTATCCTTGGTATGTGATAATGGGCCAGCCTTTGCATCAAAAAAATTCACTAAATGGGCATATGACAATTAGATAATAATCAAATCTACTTCAAATGATTACCCTTAGGGTAATGGAGTTGTAAAATCCACTAGCAAAAACTTGATGAATGCCATTAAGAAGTTTTCAGAAAAGAAACCAAGAGAATGGTAGTTTTTACTGAAATTTGTTCTATGGGCAGTTAGAACTAGATACAAATAGGCACTCAAAGCATCCCCATTCCTACTAGTTTATGATTTCATGATTGAGTACATGGAAGATGATGAAAGTGTGTAGTACTAGATACTAAGCATCATCCAAATGGAGGATACTAGAGATGGAGCAGTGCAAAATTTTAGCAAGCATTAAGGTGTTGTGAAAATATGGTTCAATAAATGAGATAAAATTAAAGTTTTATAAATATTAGACTTAGTCCTACTATGGGACAAGGCCCATGATAAAAAAGGACAACATGATAAGTTCACTCCTCTATGGATTGGACCCTATCAAGTAGCAGAGATACTTAATGAAAATATATTCAAACTCAAAGACTTGAAAGGGAATGACTTAGCCTTGCAAGTTAAGGCACAATACATGAAGCATTACTTCTCTACTACTCTGTTCCAAATTCTAGAAGGATAGTAAGCTAGTTTAAAATTAAAGTACGTAGAGTAGAGTAGAGTAGTTTATTTTTTTGTTATGTTCTTTCCTTCTTTCTACTTTGATTTTCCATTGTTCCCTTTCTTGTTTTACTTTGTTATTGTGTGTTTCTTTATGTGATGTGTTATAGATTAGTAATAATTCATGTAGACAAGAATTCATTGGATCTATTTGTATCAATCTGATCCTAAAATGGAAAAAGGGATTATTGATCTTAAACATTGGTAGTCCAAAGTTTGGAAGCCTCTAGCATTGTTCTAATTTAGAAAAACTAGGTGGGGTTAGTTACAAGTTTGTCTTCTCATGAAAATCCTAAGTTATTTTAAGATTATAATATGGTTTAGATGACTAAACATTTTCTTGAACAAAATTTTGAATCTATGTGGACCATCATATTGTCACTCAATCCAATAAATGAATTGACTAGGTAGAACTTCTTATCTAAGAGTGAACAATATTCAGACTGTGTCTTGACACAATCCTTACACCTAGATAATGTTGGTTCCCAAAAATTCTATATTATTAATATATATATATACATAGATGATACACCAATAAAATGAAATCATAAACTATTTCATGAATGGTGATTTAGGAAATCTCTATTGGGCTATTGATGCCTAATTGGTAGTAGAATAAGGCCTCGAGTAGAGCCAAAGGTATCTATATTAGGGATATATATTCCTAATTGTCATTATAACAAGTCCTAAAGTGGATCCAAAGGTATCTTTGTCAAGGCTATGGATGTCTGGCTAGTAGTAGAGCAATGCCCAAGCCATCCCTAACTTATCAAAGCATTATTATATAAAATCTAAAGAATGCTTAAGTCATTTCATGTTGGATGTCTTGAATATTGGAAGGTATCATTTCTAAACCCAATGGTAATGGTTAATTAACTTCAAAACACACACATAGTATGCCTACAAGATTTAAAATCTATTTCTAGCTTGTGATCTTTTATTTAGTCCTAAAAAGTAGTCTTGATATTGATTGAAAATTATAGTTAGATGACTAATTTTTTATTCATATTTGAATCGGAAATATAGATTCTAACATTTTATAATGTTTCCCCATAGAGGTCACTATTTTTTGATGCTCAACTACCCCTTATTCCCATAATGGGGACCATATTTTCTTAATTTACCAAAATGCCTCAAATACAAAGTTTGATAAGACATTTTGTTGCATAAGAAAATTGATTTAATACTTCCTAGAAACCCTTGTTCAATAATCTATTTTGAAGTAAGGATTAGTAATTAGAAATATTTGGGTTACTACAAGTTTTCTTCAAAGTTTTATTTAGCAATGGATTATTAACTATGAATGATTCAAAAATGTACAAATAGGCCTTCGCCAAGGAGGTTCTACCTAGTTTTCCAATTAGCATGAGAGCCACAAGCCTCACCAAATCTTACTAGACTAACCATACACTTTTTTTAAATCATTTACTTACGTATTTTTCCTTTAGACTTGTCTAATTTGCTTGTGACAGGTATTTGACATTTCTAGAATTCTAACATGGTCTCTCACTTGGCTTTTTAGGACGTTAATCTAAAAGTAGCAGTTTGTGACACCTCATGGGATGTCAAAATATAAAAAAATATTCTAAAATAACATTCACTCCTCAATATGCCACATGTCATCATGGCACTCATCTAAGGCATAATTCCTTCTATCATAACTTTGAGTTGTGTCATTGGCCAAAAGAAATGTGCCCCACATAAGAAACTTGAAATAAATCAATAAAATACATGAACCATGTGGTATCATCACAAAATATCATGAGGGAATTAGCCATTAGAAATTAAATCCATAGGCTACATGTCAAGATCTTGGTTCCTATGAGTAATCCCATTCAATCTAAGCCACCACGCATCCCACCATAGTCCAAAAGCCCATGCGATGCTACCATGTGTCTCAAGTATGACCATCCAAACTTGATTAGTCTTTTAAGTGTTACATGTTCCCTCCAAATTAATCCAAATGTGATGCATGTCAATGTTACATCACATCTGATCTAAATCTTGTGAGATCTCTAAGGAAGATATGTGGATGCACCTAAACTATCATATCAAGGATCAATGGTATATAACTACCCAAGGCCCCTTTCAAGAATGACAAGTGGTATAAGAATGAAGATAAGATTATGATAATGATGTATGTTCCCTTGGGACCCTCAAAATGATGAAATATGTCATACCCACAATGCTTCTATTTGACTATCCACTAAAACACCTCTGAAATCCCATTGAAGTGATGTGTGTCTACTAAAGACCGTGAAATGATGTCGTATGTCATTCTGATGGAGTTGAATTTTGAGATCTATAGGATTATCTCTAAAAGTGATGCATGGAAGCACCTGATCCACATGATTGACACCAAGTCAACAATAGCTATCTAAATTCCTTCTGAAGATGACACTTGGTGAAGGGAAGCTATTAGATCCCTCTAAGAGAGCCACCTATCAAGACATAGCCATGATTGCCTATAAAAGTGACATGTGGCACTATTGTGACCAACCAAAATCAAAAGGGCCCCACTCAAGAGATTGACATGAATAGATGGATTCAATGTGGTATAGTTCAAATGACTCATTGCACTAAGTTGTACCCCAAGAACTCAAGTGTGATTAGAAGGCAACACATGTCTAGATTTGAGCTAACCAAGCATCCTAGTAATATTAATGCCCCAGGGTGCCCTGTTAGATCTAAGGTGGCATGCCACATGTCAAAAAGTGGTAATCTTTAGCTTTCTTTAAATCTAAAATTTATGGCAAATCAAGAGAAGATCAGTGCTAAATTTGAATTTTAAAGTGATTAAATGCCAAATTAATAGTTCAAAAATATGCAAAGGTGATGAACTCACCATTAACAAGGAATGAACTAAAATCACCATCAAATCTTGAATTAATCAAAAAAAAATTCCAAAAGGCTACCCAATTCAACTATTTCTACCTGCATTTGCATTCAAATCCTTAAGAGTTTACTCTCTCTGCTATCTACATTCTCAATTCAAACAAGCTTGAGCTCTTCATAGATTGCACCTAGACCACCATTATTGGAGCTCTAAAGTTACAAATAAGTACAAGAGGACATTCGTTGCTACCTAAAACACTACATAAATGGCATAGTTAGGACTCTCTACCTTGGGTAAGGTCATTGCCTTTGGAAATGATGATATTCTTTACCAATATGGCAATTCCAATATGTTTAAAGACATACAATTCATTCTTGAGGCCATAAACTTGGGAGACATGCATTATAGCAATGTTTATTATAGTGTTGAAGGATTTAGGGACCTTGAAAAAATTGAGACCATGCCTCAAATTATTCAACTAGATTTAGACATCCTCATAATCCAAGTTTTTGGTCTCCATAAATTCATAGTAAAATTAGAGGTCAAGCCAAGCACTGACCTAGTATATGGCATCTTCGGGATGTCAAAATGTGAAGATGGGTTACTCAAATCCATAAACCAAGGGATCCCAATTATTTTCATCATCAAGCCCAATTTCAAATACTATAACCTACCTTTGCCATAGGTGGAATACAACTAGAGGATCATTGATAACTGGTATGAGGTTCACTCTCTAGACACAATCCTAGCATCATGGGTGGCTAACCTAAAGGGAGTTGTCTTCATGAATGAACAAGGGGACCTACCTATCTAGCAATTTAAGAAAGGGGTAAGGATTGGCCTAGCTTTATTGAATAGATTATTTGGAAATGAATATATTGGCTATATAGACATAAGGACTATTTTTCTCTTGCAACTAATCTTGCAGGATCAACAAATTCCCCCACTTGGGGATATTATTAGCGAAAACCTAGTCACTGCTATGAATGACACTTACAAGAATGGGGCTCCATTATACATAATGGGATATTTATTGTATGATATCTATGTAATTACATAATTGGGTCCAAATACATGGTCCCTTGAGTGGCAAGAGATTTGAATCAATCATTTTTTCACTATATATTCACCATTTTAGGCATAATATCAAGATAATTATAGAAAACTTTTATCCACCTATTTACAAATCTATCATCGAGTATGAGATACCAAGGGTCCCTCTAGAACTCAAAATGACATTAAGAGACATGGGTAGCTTATGGATCTACCTTGATTTCATGGTCATCCAAGTGGAAGGGGTGATGGTAGTTCCCCTTAGGCTATTGATATATGTACCAATGAAGTTGGCAGAGGAGGAGATGGCCTATCAACTACTCCATGGAGTTGATGGCATCTTCAAGAGGAAAAATAGGATAGACCCCACAAGACTCCTTATATGCTAAGGAGGACCAAGAACATGAAATGTCTAGACATTATAGTAGTTTTAAGGCATAGGGAATCATACCTATTGCCTAAGGATGGTCTCAAGGCATGGGACCTAGATAATGTCATTATTAGACATCTACTCAAGTTCTAAAATGATATGGCATTAGAATATTAGCATAAATAATAGGTCATGAGTGGATATACCTAGATGTAATGAATGATGAGGTCATCATCACAAAAGTTACAAAGAAAAATATAGAGCTCAAAATGAGGCTTGATAAGGAGAGGAGGAAGGAGGACATCAAAAGGCCTCAACCACTAGCCCATAAAAACCTAATTGATGTAGACTATGAGGCTAGGTAAGATGAAGAATAAGATGATAATGTTCCTATCATTAGGAATAGACCCTATAGGCCTCCATTAGAAGCTACTCCAAGTGGATAGCACATACCTCTAAGATCCAAGCAAGGATAATCAAGAAGCTAACCTAGCCCTTCATAAGGGCCTACATTTATCCCTATGTCTACTGAGGAGGCTACCACATAAATCTTGGATCAACCTGATCCTAATGTCATTGACCTAAATGAGTCTCAACAAGGTATTGAGTTTTCAATGGAGGAATTATAGGCTTTAGATGAGAGAAATATTAAAAAGGTATACCAGAGGAAGAAGTCTCCTAAGACTACTATGAGGGGGGAAATGCCTCCTCTATGAACTCCCCAAACTCCCTCTATAATTTTTACACCTTTGCCTTCTTTACCAGTTATTAGTACATTTAAAACTACCCTTGCTTCTATTACTACTCCCACTCCCATGTTTTCATCCTCTATCACTGCTTCTTTTGGGGGCACCATTCCCTATTTCATCTCCCATGCCACTACCAACATTCTACCTCTATCGAGCTACCAAAGCACTAGTGTTAGCCAAGCTATGGGTTCTAATCCTTCTTGGGCTATAATAATAAGTGCATCACTCACCCTTGGCTCCCCTAAATCCACTAATCCATTAAAACCATTCACCTAGCAAAGGCCACTTAACCTCAACATCAATGATAAGATGAATGTGCCCTCCAAATTGCCTTTATTCATCCTCAACATGGGCCCTGCTAAGTATTTATTTGACCCACTTGGGAAATTGGACCCAACTAATTTATTCAACCCTGCCATAGCCTTGGCTTCTTCATCCTCTACCTAGACACTCCCATTGTAGCCACCTTCCATATAGCCACTAACTATAGCTAACCCAAATTGGGTGAGGGACATGATGCAGGAAATAAAAAAGGGGAGGCCTCAAGAAATCCAAGTTATAACCCAAATTGGCATGAGGTTTGATGGTAACACTAGTACCATGAAAAGGGTGGTTAGAATACAAGTGGAACATCCATAATCAAGCTTAGTAGTGATTCATGAGAGTGAAAAAATCTTCACCTTGACCAAAAAGAGGAAGGTTAGCCTCAAATAGGTACAAGAGTATGTAGATGACCCATATCCTTGATGCAAGCATAATCATAGTCTACTAATACCTTAATAAAGGGGATGCAACAAAAATTGAAGAGGCTTAAGGAATAGGCATTATCAACAGTGCCTAATAGCACCCTGATTTCAATAATAAACAATGTCATTAATGTCTTCAACCTATTTAAGGTAATGAAGAAAAGGTAAGAAGATGGGATATAGCAAGCCAAGGTGTTCATGAAGCTTTACCAAAATCTTTCACTCTATGACACCAAGTTGGAAAACTTAGCCAGAGTAGAAAGAATTAATAAATTTCCTAACCAGACATTATTCTTACATAGACCATTCTAATTAAGAGGAAGGAGGATCCTGAAAGGATGGCTAGATCAGCTCAAGGATGCTCATACATCCATGGATAAGATTGAATTTAAGATAGCCTTGCTCTTAAAGGATTCCATGGTTATCAAAGTAACCAAGACTGATGGTTACTACATGGATGATCAAGAGTTTAAAGCACATATGAATGTATTCATGTCCAAATTCTAATACTGTGTAACCAATGCAAATATTGTTATCGAGGTAATAGATATTATGGAATTTGGAAATCAAAGGCTAGAAAAGGTGGATGTAATTGAAGAAGCACTTAGGCCAATAATTACAAAACATGGGAAGATAATTCAAGGAATACCTAACTTATTTAGACCTATGATCCTAGACTTTAATCAAATAGACCAGGACTACCAGGCATGTGTTGAAGTATGGACCAAAGAAGAAGATGAGAAGAAGCTGAGGAAACAACAACAACAAGAAGCATTACAACAGCCACCTCCAGGCCCTTAGGAAATTTTTTTTAGCTTGTAAATTAAAATGTAGAATATTCTATTATAAAATGGCATTTTAAGCTACTTGGTTGTATTTGGAAACCTTTTATGGGCCAACCTTGAACTTATTTTGGGCATTTTTGAGCCTATAAATAGGGGTTTCCCCCTTATTTATAAGGTAGAAAAATAATTGTTATCAGAATTAAACCAAAAGAGCCAAAGAATTCAGGAGTTTGTCTATAGTGTTCTTTTATGGGTGTTCTATAATTTATGAATTGTCACACTTATAGATGTTCAATAGTTTCTTTTTTCAAGTTAATTGGGTGATTAAATTTTATATATGCATCTATTAGTTTGACATTAACGCTAGGCTGATAAATTTAATAGTATGTTTGCTCTATTTTCTTCTCATTTATAATTGAATGTGCTATGAAATTTACTATGAATGAGAAATTTTAAGTAAAACATGTTAAATAGGTGCATTCCTTTACTTTGAAGCTTTAACTATATTTATTTTAATTTTAGCATTAATCTAGGGTTAGTAAATGTTAGTTTAATGTGTTTTTGCCTTAAAAATTAATAGAATCGATATCTTTAATCATCTTAAGCACATATTGTTTTTTTACCTACCCTATTCACTCTTGGATCACCCATGATTCACTCTAGTTTAGTTCATGTTGTAAATATCCATTATTATTTTTTATATTTCTGTCGATAATTGGCAAAGATTGAAACAATTCGCAAAGATTAACAAGTAGTGTCACTGCATAACATTTTTTGTCCCTACAGTAGGGTCTACTTGCAGAATTTCTAAGTGGTGACCACATCTATGATATTTTTTTAAATTTATAGTAGTAACTTTATTAACAACTCAAACCCTGAGTCTTTCAGGACTCAAAATTGATTTTCTTACTTTCCCTTTATTCCCTAGTGACACAAGGAGCATAATACATGCATCAACAACTAGAGCCCTTGAATTTTAGGGTTAGCCACTTGAGATACATTAATAATAATGACCTTCAATGATATAAGTATATAGTGTTGCTTTTTCAATATTTTCTAATCAAGAAATCACACCCACATTTGACTAGGCATAACTCAACCATGGCTACTAGCTCTAACAACCCAACTATGCATGCATAGTTATCTACTTTCCTTGAAGTTAATTCATTAAATGTTTTTTGTATGGTTTTGAGGGGTATTTATTAATTTTAATCAACTACTAACCACCTCATTTTATTCATTTTATTCATTTTATGTACCAAGACATTTCATAACTCTTAATAAATGTGATTGTCATGTTTAAACTAGCAAATCAAGGCTATTTGATACTACTCCAAAAAAAACATGAATAAACTTAAGAGAATTTTATATTTCAAGGGTCAAAGAGTGTTAAATAGACCTTCCAAAATCATGTTCATGCATTCATTAAACTTCATAACACTATATCAAGATAAAAATTAATCTTGTGGTGTTTTGAGTCACCTTTCTGCACCCTTAATTTCTTAACGGTTGTTCATAAATTTAAGGAGCCTAACTAGAAAAATAATTCCATAATGTGGAAGATAATTAGGACCCAATATTCTACCCAAGATATTGGGATCCATTTATCTCTCCTCAGAGTACTATTAATAAACTAGGTGGCTTTTTGAGGCTACCAAGAAGCTCGATGGAGAAAAAGAGGTTTTTGCCTTGTTTGACTTTGCAACTCCATTTTTTGCATGGATTGTGCTTTGAATACACTAAAATACTTGGATAATATTATACATTATCCATCAATTGAAACCCTCTATAAAATACCTCCAAAAGTTTGCTTTCCTCAAGAATCTACTTATTTTGCCCCTTTAGAACTATTGGAGATGATGAGCCAAGTGATTATTAAACTTCCCTTTACTTGTACAAGGTGGATATTTATTCCAAAACATTTCCCACCTTTGTTTTCTGATAAATCCTTTAATATCTCTCATTTGGATGCTATAAAATGATGAATGGGCATTTACAAATAGATTTCAATGTTGGAAAATAGTTTTTTAAGACATTTGGAGGATATGTATAGAAAAGTACAAGTATCATGTCAGTACATAGATGTTAGATGACTTAAATACCCTTATCCAATGATAAACTTTAAAATTTTCTCTTTATTAACAAGTATCATCTCAACATTGGAGTATATAATGAGACTAAATTAAATGAAATACCTTAATCTCTCTAAGTTGCTTAAAATACATTGTGGCCAACTTGTTAGTTATGCTTCTTGGTCAATTTGATCAGCTTAGATCATGGTTATTCTTGTATGGGTCACTAGCTTACCTCCTTGATCATGATTAAATATTGACTTGACTTCACACTTAACCTTAAATTTTTCAAACTTACCTTAATCAATGTTGAACACCTGAAGAATACTATAATGAATGACTATTTGATGACAAGACAAAGTGACTTGACCCTGATAGCAACTAAACCATCCTATAAATCTTTGTAAGATGCCAAGGAAGACACACTACCTATTATCTTAAACCATTAATGACCAATACAAACCCTTTATAATGGATATCAACAAATTTAAGATCATATAAATCAATGTTTTGAATGATAGTCATTCATGGTGGCCAATTTTGGCTAATAACTGTCACTAAGATGTGTTGTTTTATTGGAACTAG
Source organism: Torreya grandis (assembly GCA_037957365.1). Taxonomy (NCBI): domain Eukaryota; kingdom Viridiplantae; phylum Streptophyta; class Pinopsida; order Cupressales; family Taxaceae; genus Torreya; species Torreya grandis. The sequence goes on along the minus strand of JARHVA010000317.1, from coordinate 477,736 downwards.
TTTTTATGTAGGAAACCAAATTTCATTTTTTCTCCTCTTCTTCATCATTAAGGTTTGCCTATAAATCACCATCCTCTAGCTCATTAATGGCATATTATTGATGCAAAAATCTATCTTGCAGTGCTATATTTTTCATATTTATTACATTTTTCTCATATGATATGGCTTGATTTTTTAGATGAACCTCAGATACCTAGTATCACTCTTTTCATCTCTTCACTATTATTGATCTTGGTCATTTCTTAAAAAAACTTTGATCTCTCTATGCTCCAAGGTTTTGGAATATTCCTCCTCCAACATAAATGTCTTAATGACTCTATCATTATTCCCATGAGGGATTTGATCTTGATCCTCAATACGTAAAGACTATCCATCCTCTGACACTTTCAAGACTTGATCCTTCACTAACTCTATTATATTATCTTAGGTTTTGTGTTCCTTTTATTTCCTAATAGAGGATGAAATAATTTCGTAATATATTGTTTTCAATCTTTCACCATATTTTAACACTAGCTTGATATAAAAATTTAACTCCTTGTACAAAAATATGTTTACACAAACTATAGAAAATACAAGATATTTTTTTGGATTTAGTAACTAATTCAAAGGAGAAAAACTAGCTAAAAGAGTTAGAAATACCTGTTTTAGTGAATTTTAGCTTATATTTCAAGAAAGGAATAAGAAGAAACTAAATAGGGTATGGATGAAACACTTGTTTGGTTGTGCATGTGTTAAATCAAAATATTTTGAATAACCCCTCTTTGGCTTGGGAGGATGACCTAAAAATAAGACAACACTAAATCAAATGGTTGGTTAGATGGATAACTAAGTGGATTGCCTAGTATGAGCTAGATCCTGCAAGCAAGAGCTTCTTTAGGGGTTGTCAATCCACACTTTTAAAATAATTAAGTTTATAAAATAGAATAGAATAGAGATTACTTGCATCAATAATAAAAAGATACTAAAATTGATCACAAGAAATGCTTGCTTAAGAAATGGACTAGAAATGACTAATATAGTGATAAACAAGTCAATACTAGTGTTGAATGGCTCAGGTCTATTTTATAAAATCAGAGAGAGGTCTATGAATAGGTAAGGACACATAAAATTGGATTGGGCTGAGGGTAGGTAATTAGAAATAAATTGCTATTATTTTTTTACCATAGTGACCATTGGTGGTTGATGTGACCATCAACATTTGATGTGATTGCTGGTGACTAAGGTGACTATCGATAGTCAAGCTGACTGTCAGAAGTTGGGTAGATCATTAGTGGTTGAGACAATCATCGATGGTTACTATGTATAGATCTGGGTTGGTAAATATCTGATTGATATGATTATAAGGTTGGATTTTAGGAGATGGGTTGGTGCTAAGATGAGTGTGAAAGTCAAATAAAGTAAATAAATATCAAAAAACAAATACTTATCTTACAAAAGGCTGATCGAATGGATGCCTTAGGTGGTTGAATCATCAGTGGAGTCTAATATGATTCTAGTAGAGTAATGGTACTTGGCACTTTGGCAGAGCTATGATGACAAGTTAGCTCTCTAATTTGATGGTTGTATCACTAGATTGTTGATGATGATTGACCTAAAAAACAAAGGAACTTTGGATGCACAAGCTCTTGATAACAATTGTAGATGATTTTCACCTCTTTTCTCCTCTCTTCTTATAGGCAAGGCAAGAGAATTGTAATAAGTCATTAACTAGCCCTTCTAATTATAACTCACACATGAAATGGCTCTCACATAGATTTAGATGAGCCATTTTTTAAAAAACAAGGTGGGGTGACTTGCATGTTGGTGGTTAAGGAGGTGTATCCTAGCCATCAGTGGTCAAGGTAACCATTGATGGTCATCCTAACTGTCAGTAGTTGAGGGTGATGGGTTGAAGTTGGTAAAATCTAGGTTAAACTAGTTGGGTAAATTAACCATAGGTTAGGCTCAGTTAGGGGTTGAAGGTTCAAATTAGTCTCAAGGGCATTCTAAGGTGGTCTAAGGGAGTTTTGACATTTAGAATTAAGGTGTGTGAATTTTTGGTGTCTATATTTTGCCTTTTTTGTTAGAAAACTTTGAATCAACATGCTACAAAATAAAAATGAATTACTAGACAAATGTCTGGTTGCCCCAAGTATGGAAGGAGGTGTTTCCCCTCAAACTGGGAGTTGATGAGGCAAAATAGAATCAGGTGTGATTTTGATAAGGTGGATGAAGGTGATGACAAAGGTGAACATTACGAAAGTGGGTGATAGGCTGGGTACTGAAGTGAAAACAAACACACAAAGTGTGATAAAAAGTATAATAGCTTAGATCATGTATAGACTAAGTTGTTATAGTTGGTAAAAATAAAGCTCATTACTTAGAAGGACAAGTGATAAGTGGATTGCATGACTTCATGTAGGTGTGGTGACTAGGTACTCTCGTAAACACAAGTCTCCTAAGTGATGCCTATGTTTCAATGGGTATCCAAAGTAGGAAGTTCTCTCGATGAAAACATAAATGGTTCAAGTGTCATGGGTATCCAAGGTAGGAAGTGCTCCTGAGAAGACATAAGTGAGTCAGGTAAGCAAGAGGTGGCATAAGCTCAAAAGGTAGTCAACATAGTAATATTATCTTTGTAGTCAAAGGACTAAGCAAAAGTCATCATAAAATGTGTGCTAGTTGGGCCAAAAATAAACCAATAGTGAGGTGATGAGGTGTCTAGGGTGGGTGGAGAAGGTAGTCTCCATGGGTGGGTAAATTATTTGGTGCTACTAAAAAAAAGGTCTGCTTAAGTGAAAGCAAAAAGGGGTGAGCATCCTAACTATCAATAGTCAATATGCTCAAGGGTGATCATCAATAGTCACCTTAACCATCGATGGTCAAGGTGTAAACCTTAAAATCCCATGGGTCAAAAGAGAAAATAGAATTAATTTTGACTCATTATAACTTTTCAACTTTGGATCTCTGGTCACTTTTCACATTGCAGTGAAAGTGAGTGTTAATGGTTATTGTTTGATAGTGAGTGAGAGTTACTGAGGTGGACCAAGGGGACCTAGGGGACCAATGAGGATGCAAGGATCATACGAATGCAGATGGGGATGGGTAGGTCTATCACTGAATCCACAGTAGTGGTCATAGAATGAGGTATGGGATGCCCTTTTTTTGATAGGTTAGCTTGCTTTTTTGTAAATGTTGGTGCAATTATTTTGTTATTTATTCTGCTAGGGTAGGATTTAGGTTTTTTTCCATGTAGGCTTTAGGTGAATTTTGAAAGTAAAATTAGAAATTGATAGGGTGGGGTAGGTGAATTGGGGTGGGTAGGTACCTTAAAGTGAAATATAGGAAATATTGAGTGATTTTGGGGGTTTTTTGGGTAGTTAGGGTTTTAGGTGTTCTACTAGTGGAACACCCATAGTGACCATCGATGGTCGAGTCTGACCATCGATAGTTGATACCCAAAAAATAAAGGACACTTGACCATCAGTGGTCATCATGATCATTGATGGTTGACTCATCTAAGTTTTGGTTTGGATGCTTACAAAAGTATCTTAGGTTAAGCTAGGTGGAAAAAAGTTTTTGGTTTTTCATATGGGTGATGATAGGAAGGGGAATGGTAAAAATAGGATAAGGGTAGGTAAGGCTAGTGAATGGTAGAGGGAGATAAGATTTGTTTTTGAATTGGTAAAGGCTAGGGATAAAATACAAATGCATGATCGAGTGTCACTCATCTTTGTAAAGATCCACCAAGGGATGACCCTAGCTGACTAGGCCCACATAGAGGAGGTTGGGTTGGGGGTGATGAGGTACTATCAGCATGTGCCTCAAGATGCTTATATGGTCGTAATACTCATCAAGAGATAGGATCCCACTATGAATACATTCCTACTACCAATTGATGAGATGATGATCTTACCTAAGGTTATACATAGGATCACATGGCTTCCACTTCAGGGTGATCTGATCTATCACATAGAATGAGAGTAGTGGGAATACCACATTAAGATATTATATGGGTATGATAGTGATTAGGTCTAATGGCATGCTAATGGGTTTAGCTACAACACATTATCCCAAAGGGATCCAAGCAAGAGGAGACTTTTGATGATGCTTATGATGGCCATATCCTGCTTTGATCTTCCCAACTTGAGTAGTGAGAGGTTCCCATATTTACTACTAGGGGTGCTAGTTGAGCTACTACTAGGGTAGACTATGTTCATCTAGGTGCCTATTCTCTTAGTATAGATATAAAAGGAGTTGTGGGGGTCAGGGCCCATAAGAGGTATGGTATCAATGTCAACATGGTTCTACATTATTGAGCTTATCAACACATCCAATTATTGAGGACAATGGGATTACCATGGAAAGGATACATATAGACTAAGTTCCCAATTGGATTCATGTAGTGGAGAGGTGACTTCCCTGCTTTAGGCGTAGGAGGATCCCACAATGTGGATTGGTTCAGGGGTGCACTAGGTGCACTAGTAATTAGAAATATCACCTAGAGACCCTATGTTTAGTTTCTAGTGTGGCTTGGATACAAGAGGTAGACACTCTCCCTACAGAGTTATAGATGGATATTCAATAGGCAAGATGGAGAGGTGGAGCTTATCCCTTTTGATAGGATGCACAAATATTTTGTCCTAGTACAGGGTATTCTAGGTGCATTTTTAAGGTACAGGCATGAGGACTCAGAGATCTAATTAATAGAGCCACATCCCATGCTAACTTTGATAGACATCAAGGAGCTACCAACTAGGTCACAAAAAGATGATGCTATATTTATAAATGGGTACATGGTATAGTACCAGGTGTTATATATAGTAGTATATTTTGGTGATGGTGACAAATGTATGAGGTTGATGGTTATGGACCAAACTGGGAGAGGGGGCTAAAGGGCACAGTCACAGGGGGTTGGCCTCAATGGATAGGTAAGAGTGGCACTAGCTACTACATAGGCATAGATCATAGTGTTATAGGGTTAGGTGGCTAGTCTACAAGGTTAGGTTTCTACTTTCACAAGTGATAGAGATCTAGCAAGGGCTTCACTAGCCTTGGTGACATAGGAGAAGGACTCCCTAAGGTAGAAAAGAATAGGGGTAGCGACATTGATAGGACCACTAGGCACCATCCCCATGGCATGATACCTAGCTATAGTGGAGGAGATACAATATTATGAGTCTATTGTTTTTATTCGGTGTACTAAGGAGCCTTGTTGGGGTGAGTAAAAAATGAACTTGTTAGGTGGTGCCAATGTGGTGACATCAAGGCAGTGGGAAACATTTGTAGGTGGATTGAAAGGTGCAATAGGTGGATAGGTATTGAGACCTAGTAGTACACCAAGAAACAATGGTACCCTATGGGCATAGCTATGGCATACTATATATTGTTGTATATCATTTTAATTCCAACCTATGAGCTAATGCAGTGAGATGTACATTTTGAGATAGAGACAAGTGTATTTATGGTTTTTATTAGACTCATGAGTTATATATATATGATCTTTATTAATTGCTTATGTTCATGGTTTATGATTTGCATTGATGTTTAATGCTTATGATGTGATTTTATATTGCTTATAGATTATGCTTATTTTATGGATGCTAGACACTGATGTAGACTTAGCTAGCTAGGCATGATATGGCTTTTATTTATGGTTATGCTTCTTGTTTGCTTATGACATGCTAAATTCTAATGAGTATATGTTTCATTATTTATATGTAGACATGTGGTGGAAAATTGTTGTTTTATTTATTGCTCATGAATGCTATGGTTTTAATATGCTTCTTATGGTTGTGATTATGGTTATGGTTATGGTTTTCATTTATAACACACATAGATATGCTTCTTGTTAATTTATTTTTAAGAGAAAACACATGAGGTAGTTTAATTAACAACACAAGATAGGAAAATAAAGAATATAATCAAGAGGCAAACATTGTAATGAAAATATCAACTAGTATGACAAGATAAGAAGAGGGCATGATGCTTTTTCTTTGACAAGGACTAAAATAAAACCAAATTTGGATTGGCTTAATGAATGTACTCCCTTAAAATGCTTTGTGTTAGTGTTTTTTAGTTGGGTAAAAAGGTGTCTTGACCACACAATTTCAAGTAAGCTCAAAATCCCTTTCTTATAGTGCATAAAGGGGAGATGGATGAAAATAGAACCTTTTTATGAGACTAGCATGTCTCTTCTATAGGTGTCAGAAGAGTCAGTATAAACAAGTCTTTGTCATACAAAGTGTAGACTGATTGATGTGGAAGTCTACTTATGAAAATCAATTATGGATTCTACCTTATTTTGTTGTGTGAGAGCTGATTGCAGCTTTCAAAATTAGTTTGTTTTTGCTATGATTTTGATAATGGGTCATTTGCTTTGTTATTGTATATGGGAAGTTGATCAATGTAGGTAACTTCCAATAAATTGTTGTACTTTTGACAAATGATTTACTTAGCCATCTTTAAAGGGAGTGGTCTAAGTTTATTTGTTTTACTCAAGGCTCTTTGATAGTTATCCTTCAAGGGAGTAGTCTACCTTATAGTTGTGCAATTTTGGTATGTTTATGTATTTATCCTTCAAGGGAGTAGTCTATGAATGCTAGGAATGACCCATGATTGCTATTGGTTTGGATTTTGTTTTTTGCTTGTTTGATTTTTTCTTGACATAGACTTGCTTATATTGGCTTAAGGGTTCACCTTTATGAAGGCAAAACTAGAAACACAAGAGGTTGATTAGGTGTAAAGAGGTTTAGGTGAAAATGATCATAGGAATCCATCCCAATAAAGGGGTGGAAACTACCATGATAATCATGCCATGGGTAGAGCCATGGTACCCATTATTCAGATTAGGCTATGACTGTGATGAATAATCACATGATTCAATTTTAATTAGTTGCCCCTAAAATAGGGAGATGAAAGTAGTTGAAAGCAAGGGATGAGCTTAAGGTAAAATAAAATATGGATTTGATCCTTCTTAGAAAAAGAATATACACATATGGGAAGCATTGAAGGGATCAAGTTTTGGGTTACCTTCTAGAGAAGACAACTGGTGAGCCCCTGATCCATACTTGTGGCTTATGATATAGGGTCCAAGACAATTGAAACCAAACTTGCATCGCTTGATTTTCTCCATATTGGTGACATGCTGATTTTCCTTTAGGATGATGTCTTCAATGTTGAATTCTTACACTCTAAGGTGTTTATTATATATATGTTTAACATGTTATTGATAGACATGAAGATGTGTAAGGGATGCTAAGCGATGTTCATCAAGTAGCTCAAGCTGAGATAAATGGTTATGATGATAATCATCCTCAAGAATGAGATCTTCTAAATATATGCGAAGAGAGGGTATTTAGACTTTGAGGGGAAAGACAGCTTCTACTCCAAACACAAGAGAAAAAGGTGTAACACTCATTGGGTTTATAATGCTAGTATGATATGCCCATAAGGCAAAGGGGATGTGTGAATGCCAATCTTGAGTAGATTCATTGACCATTTTAGTTAGCATTTTTTTAAGATTTTTTTTAGAGGCCTCTGCCTGTCCATTCACTTGAGAGTGATAAGGTGAAGAGAAACTTAACTTAATCCCAAATACGTCACAAAGACCTTGGACTTACTTGTTCTTAAATGACTTATCATTGTTGGTGATAATCTTGTGAGGAACATCAAAATGGAAAATGATATAATGGTTGATAAAATTGATAATATTTTCTACCTTGGTCAAGACTAGAGGAATAACCCCTACCCACTTTGTAAAATATTCGATCGTAGTGATGATAGAATGGTGTCACCGTGAGGAATGGGGGTTAATTTCACCAATAAATTTTAGACCCCATTGTGAAAAGGGCCAAAAATTAGTGGAAACATGAAGACTATGGCTAGGTACATGATACAAATTAGCATAATGTTGACATTTAACACACTTTTTCACATAATCATAATAGTCTTGGTTAAGGGTAGGCCAATAATAGCCTAGGTGAAGTATACATTTAGCTATGGTGAGGCCACTAAAGTGTCCCCCACAAATACCATCATGTGTTTCCTTAATAGTATGAGAGGCTTCATGACTATGTAGGCAACGGAAGAGGAGGCCATAAAAGATGCATTTATAAATAATTCCTCCCATAATGGTATAATGTGAGGTACTTTGGATAAATGCTCTTTGAGCATTCCTAGAAAGGCTAGAAGGAATGATGATAAGGTTAAGGTAGTCTAAGGTTTGTTAATACCAAAGGTCAGATTAGGTCTCTTCCACATTGAAAATGGTGGGAGAATGCAGTTTGACATAAGAAGGCTGGGTAAGTTTGTGGATAATGATAGATAGGTTTGAGTCAAAGGGTGTGGATGGGATCTAAGAGGCAAGGGAAGCTATGGTGTTGACAAACTTACTGGTAGATCACAGGGTTGAATGGATGTAATAGTGTTCAAAAGATGCTAAGAATTCATCAACTAGTTGTTTTTATTATTGCAAAACATCATTTTTACATTGGTAAGAGCTATTGATTTGATTGACCACAAGTTAGAAGTCACCAAATATATTGATTGTTTTGACTCCTAAGGATAATGCAGTTTGAAGTCCTATGATTAAGACTTCATACTCAGCTATATTGTTAGTACATTCAAAATCAAGCTTGAAGGACAAAGTAAGAGGCTCACCATCAAAGGGAATAAGGATGATACCCACTCCCCCACCACATTGAAATTTTGATCCATCATAGAAAATGGTGAGTTGATAGGTGAAGTCCACCTGAGAGAGGGTCATGATGGACTCATTGGGTAACTCAAAAGGAAGAGTTGGTTGTCTGATAATGGTACTTTGACTAATTAGTTGGTAATGACTTTCCCTTTAATTTACTTTTTTTAAAATAACTCAAGGTCAAATGTTGCTAAGAGCATGAGCCACTTGGCCATACATTGGTTTTGGTATGGCTTATAATGCATGTACTTGAGTGAGTCAGTGTTGGTTATGACATAGGTTTTGTGGTTAAGCAAGTAGTGGAAAATTTTGGTGGATACAAAGACTAAAGCTAAATAGAGCTTTTTAATATGGGTATATCGAGTCTCATACTCTACAAACATGTGGTTGATGTAGTAGATGGCTTGCTCTCTATGTTGATCATCCTGATGAGCAAACATTGCCCCTAGGGAGTGGTCAGTGGCAGAGATATAAAGGTAGAAAGGTTGGTCATCCTTGGGAAGGGTGAGGATAGGTGGAGACAAAAGGTAGTATTTGAGCAAATCAAAGGCATATTGATAATTTCTATTCCACTCAAAAGAGACATCCTTCTTCAAAATGTGGTGGAAGGATTGGCATTGGTCTAAAAGTTAGGAGATAAAGTGATGAATGAATTGGAGCTTTCCCTACAAACTAAAGAGTTGATTAAGGTTGACAAGAGGAAGAATGTCAAGGATTTATTTGATCTTGGTGAGATTGAGTTTGATTCCATGAAGGGAGATAATAAATCCTAGAAGCTTTCCTAATAAGACTAAAAAAATCACTTCTTAGGGTTTAGGTAGACATGGTAATGGATAAGTTGCTCAAAGGTGATCTTGAGAATGACCAAATAATCCTTTTGGAGTTTGGATTTTTAGATAAGTTTGTCTACATAGTCCTCTACATCTTGTGGATAAGGTCATGGAGGATGTAAGTCATGGCATGTTGGTAAGTTGCACTAGCATTCTTTAACCTGAAAGACATGACTCTCTAGTATAAGGTCCCCCATGGGGTGATAAGGGAAATCTATGATAATATTTTGGGATGATTAGGATCTAATTGTAACCCAAGAATCTATCCATGAGAGATAGCATCTTGTGGCTGGCTATAAGATCAACTAGTTGGTCAATACTCAGTAGACAAAAGTCATCTTTATGGTAAGTGAGGTTGAGGTCATCAAAGTCCACACAAATGTTTATCCCCCCTATGGCTTTGGTGATAGGCACGATGCTCGATACCTATTGAGGTTAGTCAATGGGTTGAATGAAATTGATAGATAAGAGATGATGAAGCTCTTCTTTGATGAGAAGGGCTATATGAGGGTGCATGCATCAAAGTTTTTACTTAACAGGCTTTGCATCATAGTTGGTGACTATGTTATGGGTAGTAATGGTAGTGTTAATTCTAGGCATGTCATTATAAGACCAAGTGAATGTGATGCTACAATCTTGGAGGAAAGAGGGGAAATCCTGAAGTTCCTTGATATGTAATGATTGGCCAATTTTGAAAATTCAAGGGTTCTCTGGAGTACCTAAGTTGATATGTGTGGTGGATTCATTTCACATGGTCAAAGTTTTGAAAAGAAAGGATTTATGGATGGAATAATATGAGGCATCAAGGTAGGTAATAATGGAATCATCATCTTAGCAATGAATAGTGTTAATGATAGGGGAGTCATCTTCTATCATCTCAGGATGGGTCAAAGCGATGGTTACAGTTTCCCCCTCATTTTGATAATTCAATGGTCTGAGGTTGATCATGTGGATGGAAAAAAATTAGGTGGGATGATGTTATCATCCTCATATGCAGGTGGGGGAGAGGTTGGTGAGAAAGGGGTGTCTTCCTTAATAATAGTGGTGGTAGGTGGTTTGGTTTGCTTCTTGGTAGGTAGGATGAAACTTAGGCCATGTTTCTCATGAGGATTTTTGGTCTCAATGGATACCAACTCATGTGGGTCATTCTCATATCATTCAAGACCAAATCCTTTCCAACCACATCTATAGAGGTAAGTCTTGGCAAAGATCAGTTTATCTAGATAAGAGAAATTGATAGTAAATGGATGAGGTGAAAGATAGGTGGTGAAAGTGACAATGGGTTTGTCATGTTCCCCATAGATGAAATAGGTTTGAAAATGGGGAGGTCCAAAATGAATAATGGTTATGACATTAGGGTCATATCCTAGTTGGTTAGTAAGTTGCCCATATTCATGAGGAGTAAGGAAGGTATCAAGGGCTAAAAGGTGATATTCCCCCAATGAAATGTGTTGTAAGTTTGATTTCAAAGGGTCTGAGGTGGGGATATGGTTAGAGGGATGGATAAGCTATTCAATGCCTCATTAGTGGAAGGAAGAGTGACTACCTCTTTCATGGTGTAGGTCTTGTATTTGGTTAAGGAGGGTGTGTTAGATGGATGTAAGAGGACATTGTTGGGTTAGGAGGGTCATGTTGCATGTCGAGAAGGGAGTTGCATTAGCTTGGATAGTGATGACCTAGCCTTCGTGCTCAAATTTAATGTAATGATGTATGGTAGAGGAGATGTAACCCATGGATTAAATTCAAGGTCATCCCAACAAAACATTGTATTGAGATTCACCTTCCACTACATAGAAAAGTCCAAGGAGTGTGTGATGCCCTACATAGATATGAAGAATAACCATTCCCAAGGTAGTGGTCATGGTGTCATTATAGGATTATAGGATGGCTAAGGTTTTGAACATGACATTATTTAGAAGGTTTAGTTGGTTATAGGCATAGGAGGAGATGATATTGATACTATCTCCCCCATCAATCATGACCCATTTAATGTGGGTTTGGTTGATGTAAATAGTAATGAAGAGAGGGGGATATGGGTCATCTAGATGGCTAGAAGGTATTTCTAAATCTTTGAATTTTATGAGGTTGGAATTTGGAGAGCATCAATAAAGACTACTAGAGGTTGAGGGTCTTCAGATTGGACCTCTACCGATTGCAATGCCTCTATCATTTCTTGGCAATGATGAGGTGAAGTGGTAATCAACTCATATAAACTCATCATCACTGGGGTTTGGTGAATTTGTTTGAGCACCACTCTCTTGATGGACTCAGAGGGGTTGGATTAGGAGTCACCTAAGATAGATACCTTGGGTTTGGGTGAAGGTGAAGGTGTTTGGGTAGGGTTTGGTTGGGAGGCAGAAGATGGGTATGTCCATGGGATAGACACTTTGGCCTTCCCCTTATCCTTCTGTTGTCCTCTTATAACCACATTAATAGTATGGAGAGAGGGAGGAATTGGGGTAGGAGAGTTGTTTGGTTCTTCATCACTTTGAGGTGAGAGTAAAGTAATAGGTAGGTTTTGGCTAGAGGGTGTTGTTGTTGGTTAGATTGGTAAAGGGCTCATGGGAGGTTCATCTATTAATAGATCATCTTCATCATAGATCTGGTGAATAATGGTTTGGAGAGCTTTATAGTTCTCCATTTTATGCCTTGGTATCTTATGATAGGAGCACACATGGTGGTCATTATCCAGGTATGTTTTGAATTGAGAGGGTCAAACGGCCTGATAGGGGGTAAGGTTAAGCAAAAATCTTGAACTAACTATTAAAAAATGGTGGAGTGGGACTCAACTAAAGTTGGAGAAGGTATAGGGGTTTTGGTCTTGGTTGGTAAGGTGGAATTTATTTTGGTAATGGGTTTGGTGCAAAAGGTTTGGGTAAGGTAGTGCATTTGGTTGGTGGTTTTGATTTTGGTAAGGCAGAGGTTGGGAAAGCAGAGGTAGGAAGTTTTAGGATAGGTAGCTTGGTTATTGGTAGTTTAGTGAAAATAGGTGTGTCAAAAAGTAATTGTAATGGTCCAATCAGTAATGATGGTTGGGTCTTGGTTGAGATAACCAAATTTTGAATCAAAGTAGAGGGATGAAGCCCCAAGATAAAGGGCAAGGTGGAGGGAGGTAGGAGTTTGTCTCTCTGACATTTTGGTATTTCTACTCCCTTGGTTGATTTGGGTTGGTGCTTGGTTATCAGGTTTGGTGAGGTAAGCTCCACCTTCATAGATGGGTGATTAAGACTATGTTGATAGAGGGTACCTAGGTTCCTAGTTGGCTTGGCCAGTTCAGTTAGAGAAGGTGATTTGGTTGCTTGGGGTTTAGATGCTATGGGTGGCTTAAGAATTATTGGGTCGGTAGAAGTTACTATTGGTTTGGTTGATAGGGTAGGTTTTCATATAGTGGAAGTGGTGGGTTGATCTACCAAAGGCATGCTTTTAGGTTCCTATTTGATGATATAAGTTTATCCTAATTGATGCCAAAAGGTGCCTCAATCCATGTTAGGGTTGGAGACAAATTCTAATGTCTGTACTAACCTAGAGAATGGCTTTTAGGATGGTTTTATTCCCTAGATAGTGGACCTAAAATATATGCCCATAGGTTGATATAGAGGGGTGGTAACCTAATCCTTTTCCTCAATTAAAGGGTGCAAGGTTTGAGTGGGTGACTCTTGTATGGGATGTGTAGACATGTGGGCTTCCTCTTTAGGGATACTCTTTGAAGGTGTAGTAAGTTGCTCGGTGGTTAAAGGAGAAGGTAAAATGGATGCTTATTTTGGAATGTCGATCAAGGGAGAGGTTGATGGTTCTAATACCTAAATAAGTGGAGGAGGAAAAAGGGGGCTTCCTCAATTTAGGTCTCCAAAAGAGGGTAAGGTAATTCTACTACCTCAATAAGTAGAGAAGGTGAAGAGCAAATATGTTGGTTAGTAGGTTCTTCAGCATTGAGTGTGACAAGAACCATGTTAACAGTATGGGCATCATGAGAGCAGTCAATCATGTTTCTTTCATTTTTGGTAGGTGCATGATTGGGGAAAGTTTTCCTAAAGATGTCAAGGGCTTGGTTTTGAGGTGCATTAGGGTTATCTAACACAATCTCACCCTTGTCAATGAGATATTAGATAATGCTCTTGAAGGTGTTGCACCTACTAACATCATGCCCTATCACTTGATGGAAGGCACATAGATCATTCGCATTGTAAAAACTATGTACAGGATAAGAAGAATCAAATTGTTAAAGTGGTTTGATAAAAGGAAGATATATGATACTAGCTTTCAATAGCTTCTCTAGGATTGAATCATAAGACTCTCCAAGTGGAGTAAATTACTTTTGGGTGTTTTAATTTTAGTTTCTTGTGTTTTACTTTAAGGAACCAGAGGAATTTGATTGGTTGGTAGATGATGGGAAAGTAGTTTCAAGAATAACAATAGTTGTAGTGCCCATGTTTTTGGTCCTGGTATTGGTTTAGTTGTTTAGTTTGGAATAAGAAGCCTCATTGGTTTTCTAGGTAGATTTATTATTTTTTATTTTTAGCTTTTTGTAGTCAATGGATTTGTTCTCTAGCTTACATGCCATGGTAAAAGATTCATCAAAATTCAAAAGCTATAAACACATAATGTGGAAGAGATGTGCTTGGCACATGCCCGAATAAAGAGTTTGATCAACTCAGGTTGGGGTAAGAAAAATGAGAGTTGGTTAATAAGGCCCTGCCAATGAGATACAAAATTGGTAATAAATTCATCATCAAATTGTCAGATAGAGTAGAGGTCAGTGATGGAAACCTTCTTGAAGATATTTATCCAAAAGTAATCCAAGAAATTTTGAGCCAATTGGGTGAAGGAAAATATGGAGTGCTTGGTTAAGGCACTATACCAATCTAATGTCATTCCTAACAAAGAAATAGGAAAAGTGCAAATAAAGAGGGCATCATCATAGGCAATCAAATAAAATGAATGCCTAAATTTGTTGTTGGGGATCCTCCTTACTCTAAAACTTGGATAACTTGGGAAGTTCCCATTGATGAAGATATGGCTTGATAGGCACAAATGGGTGGATGGACTTGTTATAAATCTGGTCATAAGATAAGAGATTATGAGCCTCAAAGATGGATGACTCTAGATTTATCATATTATCCATGAGCATATTCATTAGGTCTATTTGGGGTTGTGCATCTGAAGGGTTGTAAGGTGCATACTGTGGTTGGGGTTGAGTGACATATTGGTAGTATAATGTGTTGTTCCCAAAATCAGTTGTGCTTATTTTTACAACTCCCCTACAAAACTTGTCTGTTTCATCTTTTTCGTCTCCCTCAGTTCATTCTTCAAGACGGATTTTGAATTCATTTTTCACCTTGGCCTCGGGACGAGAAGTGGTTACCATCTTGTCCCAGCCAATTTTTCCCTCCCCTGGACTCCTTCCGGAGTTGGTCTTTTTCCATTTTCCCTGTAGGGGCGGCAAAAATCACTGCCCCTGCATTTTCCTTCATTTTTTGTGCAAGGGCGGCAAAAATTAACGCCCCTGCACTTTTACATGCAAGGGTGGCAAATTTTGCCACCCTTACCTATGTTTTGCGTCCTCTTTTCGCCGCCTATGTAGTGGGCGGTAAATTTGCCACCGACTGCCGCGGGCTGTTCAAGCCATTTTTGCCGACGTCGGCCGATAAGTCTCCCATCGTCGGCATGTTTGCTGACATCAGTTGTTTTCTTCTGTCATCGTCAGTAGGTTTGTCGACATCGATGGTGTTGTCTGCCGATGTCAGCCGTGTTTGCCATCTCTATTCTCCCACCCGTGCAGGCGCGGCAATTTTTGTTGCCCTTACATCTAGAGGATGCAGAGGCGGCAATTTTTGCCGCCCTTGCATCTGGAACTCACATTTCTCTGGCTCTGGAGAAATCTTCATTCTTTTCATTTTTTGTGCCCGCTCCCCTTTTTCTTCCTCTTTTTCGACCTGCTCGCGTCTCATCCCTTTCAAACGCATCTCCCTGATCATGACTAGCGAACGTGCAGTTCTCCCAGATCACTACTTTCTTCATCTGATTGCACAATCATGGTTCCTGCTACAGTTTCTGTGAAGGGTCCCTCTTCATCGACGTCTTTTTAGTAGAAGTTCTTCCAAGTCACTGAAGTTTCTCTGAAGCAGTCCAAGACCATGAAGAAGACTTAAAATAAAGACTGACAGTTTGGAGAAAGATCTCAGCAGAGGAAAAGAAATGAAAAATCCCAAGAAGAGCACTCTGATGTCTGTTGGTACCATCTCTAGTAAGGACTCCTATGTTGAAATCAAGGAGTCACTGATCTTTAGAATCCAGACAGCGTGAGAATTCAGGCATCGATCACCATATACGATGCTCATCTGAAGAAGTCTGGCAGCAAGAATTGACACTCTCTCTCTCCCCTTCTCTCTTCTTTTATCCTTATGCATTTCTATTTTGTGCAGAATGCATGCAATTTTGTAATATGTAATTACGTATAAATATTTTGGAAAATATCTAAAAGTCAAAGATGAGTCATCTTTGACCAAGATATTTTATATTTTATTATTTTTTTATTTTTGAGGATTTTTCTCCCTATATATAGTGGAGACCTCATTTGTAAATTATCTTGGAAAATTTAATAGCAAACACTTTGCTGAAATTGAAGCAACTTTTGAGACTTTGTGCTCAAATTTGTAAATCATATTATGTTGAATGAATGAGAAGCAGGTTATTTCAGACTTTGTGTTGAGATTGTCTGTGTTATTTAGGAAATAGTCCTTATGTCTTTTTCCTGATAACATCTTGTTTATCTGATTTAATAAGTAAGTGGGTGTGTTATTATTATCTGAGGGCACTTCTTCAAGGTAGAAAATAGACTTTGTGCTACTTTTACCTTTGAGATTATTTTATCTTTTGTAGTTTCAGGTGAAGACTTTGTGCTTCACTTTACTCTATGGTTGTACTTGTTCCGAATCTGTGGAGAAGCTACGGAAGACTTTGCACTTGTGTGAGCATTCTTGTGGACTTTATTACTTCAGGTGATCTCTTGTTCTTCGTTTGATACCATTCCTGAAAGAAGAGGAGTGTTGTTAGCTTTAGACCAGGGATCTTCCTCTTTTGTTCTTCATACATTACCTCTGAAAAAAGAGAGGTAGATGCCGTTATACCACCCTCATGTGTTATTTTCTGCTTAATTATATATGCTTATAGCACGTAAATATTGATAGGGAACTTCCCCTTGATGAGAGGAGAGATTTACCTCGTCTAGATCTGGTAAAGCCACACTCCTCGTGGTTTAAATCTCCCTTATGCTGTGGTTGATATCCCCATTTTGTCATCAGTTAGTTGACGACAAAATATTCACCCAATAGTTTTTGGCGACTCCACTAGGGAATCGAACGTGCAGTCTGAAACCTCAAGTTTTAGATTGAAGCAGTCCCTACCCTTATCCATTACATAGTCTGGCGACTCTGTTTCATGTCTTACCCATTATCATTATAGCCTTACCATCTCCCTCCATCTCTGTTACATTATCTGGTCTGCAAAACCAGAGCTACTGGGAAGAATGCGCATCTTGAAGCCTCAAGCTTCAACTTGAAGTAGTTTTGGTCCCATTTTTGTTTTAAAAATCTGGCAACCCCACGCTACACAAGAAGTCAGAGATCTAAAGGCGTTGTTGATCATGTGTTTGAATTGGCACAACAGAGTAATTTTGATCTGTTTCCTCCACCAGCTTCTCTTCAACGGTCTATGAGTTTTCCTTCTAGCCTTGTCAGGTCACCAACACAAGGTAGAACTCCTTTTCCCGCTATCAATCGCCGCCTACCTATAAACACTCCACCAAGGTTTGTTATCCCACCTTTTCATCCTCTTATCATAATGGCTCAAGGCCCGTGGGGTAATTCCTTTGGCCCTCTTAACTTGACTCTGCCTCTGCATGAACTACCTCGTAGTTCTAGGAAAAAATTTCCTAAGTTTTTTGGTGATGAGAAGGTTCATCCTGACGAACATATTGCCGCCTTCTCTATAGCATGTGGTGTGATTGGGGTTGAATTTGAAGATGTAGCGGTGAGACTTTTTGTGGAGACTTTGCAAGGTGCTACTGCAGATTGGTTCTATCACTTGCAGGCCGGGTCAGTGACTGACTGGAATACACTAAAGTCCATATTTGAAGCTAGATTTAAACCCGCTGAAGATGCACATGCTTTGTTAGCTCAGCTAACACAAATGAAAAAAGAATCTCAGGAACCCATGAGGGATTTCATAGCCAAATTCAACAAGTTGAGGAACCGAATTCTGACTGTGGCTCAACCCACGTCGAAAAATCTCAAATACTTTTTCATCAACTCGCAGCTCACTGAAGTAAGTTTTCTATTGAGGCAAGTTGGCCCTATGGATCTAGCATTGGCTCAAAATTTGGTTACTGAGATTGAGGATGATCTTATCCTGGCAGGTAAGATCAGAAAAGACCCAAGTAAAAATAGATTCTCTTCATCTGCTGAAAGCTCTTCTACAACTACTACAGATCTTATGGTACAAAAGTTTGCAAATGAAATGCTAGCTCTCAGAAGACAGATGGCCCAAGTTATGTCTACTTCTCCTAATCAAGATATGCCAAGGAGGACATTTTAGAATCAAGCGTACCAAGGCAATGCTGCTAGGAATCAAGGGCATCCAAATCATCTTCCTCCCCCACAGAGAAACCTCGCCCTTGAAGCCCCTCCAACCAACTCAACGGTTGGATATCTAGAAATAGAACGCGCTCCTTTCTAACCTGAGTTGGACCAACAAATGATGCTAATATTTTTGGAGAGCAAGAAGAAGAATTAACTAGTGACTCCGTCATTAGCTACCTAAATTATCAAGATGAACCCAAAAGTGAGGGGAATGCAACTGAAGGATCATATGCCGTATTCACCCAGTCCCAGAAACAGTCAGCCCAACAAGCTGATAAAGAGAAGATAGAGGAGCAACCTCGGCCAACAGTTTCAATTGCCAAGCGGGGAACCACTCTGCCCTTCCAACCAAAGGACCCAATAACTATTGAAAAGGTGCGTACCCCAAGCATCCCTGTACCCTTTACTTCCACTTGGCAAACCAGCCCTTCCCATCCCAAAAACCAAAAGAGTGAACTCCCATCCTCTGTGCCTAGTCTAATACCAACATTTGATATAATTGAGCATGTCAAAAAGACTAAAATTCAAATGTCTGAACTTGAATTTCTACAAGCCCATCCTGAACAATTTGACAGGTTGACAGAATGTGTGAAAGGTATAGCCATCCCTGCAGGACAAGAAATTTTGAGGGTAACTCATGATCCCCCAAAAGATATATCCACCCAAAATAATCTTGTCGTGACTCCTCCAGTTGCTCCTGAGAAAATAGATAAAATAGAACCTTTCTATGTTTCTCTATTAATAAACGATCGTAAGCTGAGCAACTACATCATCGATTTTAGTGCATCTGACAACGTCATGCCTGCTAAAGTGGCAGAATCTCTTGGTCTCACATTGACTAAAACTTTTGGGAGATGTTTCTCTATGGAGAACAAACAAGTACCACTATTGGGGCAAATCAAAGATGCTCAATTTGCATTTGCAGCATTCCCTGACAAAAGGATCAAGATGACAGTTCTGGTGGCTAACGTCCCAGCTTCATATGGCATTCTACTTGGATGAAACTTTTGTAAGGATGTCGGAGGAGAATTGAGCATGGACTTATCCCAGGCAAAGATTCCTGTGAAAGGCGTGATGCAAAGGTTGCTTCCTGAGAGAGAGGCAAAGTACGTGGTCACCCAAACATCATCTCCTACAGTTCATATTTTATTTGAGTCCTCAGGCAGGGGTAATTATCTTCTGACCACAAAAGAGGTTCATGAGGAACCTATTAAAACCCTTGAGAATGCCAACCAGAAAATTGGTTCAACTGAAATAATGACAAGTGGACCTGATAGTGCCAATCAGTGGCAGATGTCAAATGAGGACAATCAAATCAGGTGCTGAATAGAACCAGAAGAGCAACCAATTATGGTATTTGACCATACTACGGCACATCATGATCAAGAAAAAGAACTCTTCGCCAAGAAAACAAAGATTCATGGTTTTCAGGTCAAAAGACAGATCTTGTTGTGGAGCAAGAGGAGAAAACCAAAGGGAAGGCACAGGAAGTTGGTTTTCTGGTGGAGGTTTCCATTCACATATCATCAATTCTAGGGAAAAAATGGCCTCTTGCTAGTTTACTGGATAGAACACCATTGTCACTGCCTCTTGAGGGGCAGCATCTGATGTGCTTCGATTCTTGAAGTACCAAATAAATTCTCCTGTATATTTGTATAGTCTTTAGCTTTGTTTTATTCATTTCTTTTTCATTTTTGGAGCCTTTCTTTTTGAGTAGCTTGACTCCATGGCCCAATGGCATGCTTCTAAGGCACTGGAGATTCTGAATTCTACTCCCTTCCATCACTTTTTGTAGTAGAAGGCAGTTCCCCAACAGGAGCCAACTATTGTTCCCAAAATTAGTTGTGCTTATTTTTACAACTCCCCTACGAAACTTGTCCATTTCGTCTTTTTCATCTCCCTCAGTTCGTTCTTCAAGACGGATTTTGAATTCATTTTTTGCCTTGGCCTCGGGACGAGAAGTGGTTACCATCTCATCCCAGCCAATTTTTCCCTCCCCTGGACTCCTTCCGGAGTTGGTCTTTTTCCTTTTTCCCTGTAGGGGCGGCAAAAATTGCCGCCCCTGCATTTTCCTTCATTTTTTGTGCAAGGGTGGCAAAAATTGTCTCCCCTACACTTTTGCCTACAAGGGCGACAAATTTTGCCTCCCTTACCTATGTTTTGCATCCTCTTTTCGTCGCCTATGCACTGGGCGGTAAATTTGCCGCCGACTGTTGCGGGCTGTTCAAGCCATTTTTGCCGACGTCGACCGATAAGTCTGCCGTCGTCGGCATGTTTGCCGACGTCGATTGTTTTCTTCTGTCATTATCGGTAGGTTTGTCGATGTCGGCGGTGTTGTCTGTCGATGTTGACCGTGTTCGCCGTCTCCGTTCTCCTGCCCATGTAGGGGTGGCAATTTTTGCCGCCCTTACATCTAGAGGATGCAGAGGCGGCAATTTTTGCCACCCTTACATTTGGAACTCACATTTCTCTGGCTCTACAAAAATCTTCATTATTTTCATTTTTTGCGCCCGCTCCCCTTTTTCTTCCTCTTTTTTGACCTGCTCGCGTCTCATCCCTTTCAAACGCATCTCCCTGATCATGACTAGCGAATGTGCAGTTCTCCCAGATCACTACTTTCTTCATCTGATTGCACAATCATGGTTCCTACTATAGTTTTTGTGAAGGGTCCCTCTTCATTGACGTCTTTTTAGCAAAAATTCTTCCAGGTCACTAAAGTTTCCCTGAAGCAGTCCAAGACCATGAAGAAGACTTAAATAAAGACTGACAGTTTGGAGAAAGATCTCAGTAAAGGAAAAGAAATGAAAAATCCCAAGAAGAGCACTCTGATGTCTGTTGGTACCATCTCCAGTAAGGACTCCTATGTTGAAATCAAGGAGTCACTGATCTTTAGAATCCAGACAGCGTGAGAATTTAGGCATCAATCGCCATATACGATGCTCATCTGAAGAAGTCTGGCAGCAAGAATTGACACTCTCTCTCTCCCCTTCTCTCTTTTTCTATTCTTATGCATTTTTGTTTTGTGCAGAATGCATGCAATTTTGTAATATGTAATTACGTATAAATATTTTGAAAAATATCTAAAAGTCAAAGATGAGTCATCTTTGACCAAGATATTTTATATTTTATTATTTTTCTCCCTATATATAGTGGAGACCTCATTTGTAAATTATCTTGGAAAATTTAATAGCAAACACTCTGCTGAAATTGAAGCAAATTTTGAGACTTTGTGCTCAAATTTGTAAATCATATTCTGTTGAATGAATGAGAAGCAGGTTATTTCAGACTTTGTGTTGAGATTGTCTGTGTTATTTAGGAAATAGTTTTTATGTCTTTTTCCTGGTAACATCTTGTTTATCTGATTTAATAAGCAAGTGGGTGTGTTATTATTATCTGAGGGCACTTCTTCAGGGTAGAAAATAGACTTTGTGCTACTTTTACCTTTGAGATTATTTTATCTTTTGTAGTTTCAGGTGAAGACTTTGTGCTTCACTTTACTCTACAGTTGTACTTGTTCCAGATCTGTGGAGAAGCTACAGAAGACTTTGCACTTGCGAGAGCGTTCTTATGGACTTTATTACTTCAAGTGATCTCTTGTTCTTCATTTGATACCATTCCTGAAAGAAGAGGAGTGTTGTTAGCTTTAGACCAGGAATCTTCCTCTTTTGTTCTTCATACATTACCTCTGAAAAAAGAGAGGTAGATGCCGTTATACCACCCTCATGTGTTATTTTTTGCTTAATTATATATGCTTATAGCACGTAAATATTGATAGGGAACCTCCCCTTGATGAGAGGAGAGATTTACCTCGTCTAGATCTGGTAAAGCCACACTCCTCATGGTGTAAATCTCCCTTATGTTGTGGCTGATATCCCCATTTTGTCATCAGTTAGTTGACGACAAAATATTCACCCAACATAATGGAGGTCGAGAAGTTACCATGTAAGGGTAGGTGGTCATAGGTGGTTGGGTTGAAGCTACATATAAATATGTAGTCACTACTAGTTGGGTAGAGTGTATATACTATTGAGTGGGCATGGTTGGTTGAGTCATAGGTAAGGGATAACTAGTAACCCTGGTAATGATAAGCGATAAGGTAAAAGGTATGGGTGCCACTATGTTTTGAATTGGAGTGGAGATAACCATAGGAATGGTAGTGACAGTGGTAGTGAGTGATCCAATAGTAATTGGAGTATGGGTAGGTAAATGTTAGGTGGTAGCTATGTTGGAAGAATTATTAGTCATACTAAGAGGTATTTGGGTGTTAGAAGGTTAAGTTAGTTGGTTTTGCATGGTTGTGTTAGATGGGTTTCCAATTGAGGTAAATTCAAGAGTAACTAATAGTTGGGTGGTGACATCAATAATAGAAGAGTTTCTTAAAAATATAAATGGCATGCCATAGGGTGGATTGATAGGTGGTGTCAAAATAGGCATACGATGAGCTACTATGTTAAGATAATGTTTTAAGGCTATCAAGTTATTATGCAAAAAGGTAGCAAAGTTTAGGTCACCTTGGGAAACTACCTAAAGCACACTAGAAGTGTCAGAGTGATGAGGATAACTCTTAGAATCTAAGATATACTCTATGGATGAAGAGGTAGAGGAGACTAGATAATCTATAGATGGGTCTTGACTTGCTAAGTCTCTTTATTGTTGATGAGTAAGAACCATGTAAGTAGAATGAGAAGAAAACACAAATAATCTTATAACTCAGATAGAAATAAAGTAAGAAAATTATCGAGAAAATCCAACACACACTAGAGTATGTTAAAATCATGTGGTTAATTTTAATCTCACTTTTGGCTTATGTCTTAAGTTATGAGAATGTGTGATAGAAGTTTGCTTATATATCAGGTATTATGGAAGCAATCTATGGTTTGTTTTGAGTTTTTTAGGTGATCAAAAGGATCTATATTGTGAATCAATATGTGGCTTGGTATTGGGGCCTACCCCCTTACTTCACACACTACAGTAATAAGGATGTTAGGTGATTAGCTAATATATACTGATTTTTAGAGTTTATACTCAACCAGAGAGCTGAGTTAGTTTTCCCCTTAGTAATGACCTCCAAGTAGGATTTCAAAGAAAGGGTAAGGTTATTGCTAGGTGATGAAATCTTAGTTAGGCCTTGTCTCAAGTTTTTTTGATGTTTAATTTATGAAATTACTTTGGTTAAGTGTTTACAACAAAAGTGATGCTATGATAGGATTACTTTGCTTTAAGTTAAACTATGTGAGCTAAAATTGCAAGTAATCAATGTATGCACTTGATTTTAAGTCCAAAAGATAATTTAATTTTGTTAATGAGCACAGATAGAGAGAAAATCATATAAATGCAAAGAAAAGAAACCCAAATTAAAGACTCAAGGTCGCACCTGGCATGCCATAATGTTTCAAGGAATTTCAGCTTATATTTTGAGAAAGGAAAAAGAAAAAACTAAATATTGGTATGGTTGAAAAACCTATTTGGTTGTGCGTGTGTTGAATCATAATATTTTTAAGAAGTTATCTTTTGCTTGGGAGGATGACCTAAAAATAAGATAGCATTAAAATAAATGGTCAGTTGGATGGATAGCTAAGTGGATTACTTAGCATTAGCTAGATCCCAAAAACAAGAGCTTCCTTGGAGGCTATCAATCTACACATTCTAAACAATTAAATTTATAAAATAGAATAAAAAGTACATGCATCAATAATTAAAAGGTATTTAAATTGAAAACAAGAAATGCTTTCTAAAGAAATAGACTAAAAATGACTAATATAGTGATAAATAAGTTAATACTAGTGTTTACTGTCTCAGGTCTATTTCAAAAAAATAGGTAGAGGTTTGTAAACAGGCAAGGACATAGAAAACTAGATTGGGCTAAGGGTATATAAGTGGAAATAACTTTTTATTTCCTATTAGAGTGACCATCAGCTACTAAGGTGACCATTGGTAGTCAAGCTAACTATCGATGGTTGGGTAGATAATCGACAATTAAGACAACCATCAGTGATTACTATGTATAGATCTAGGTTGGTAAATAACTAATTGATGGGATCACAAGGTTGGATTCTAAGAGATGGGTTGGTGTTGGGCTAAGTGAAAAAGGTAAATAAAATAAATGAATATTAAAAAATAAATACTTATCTTACATAAGATTGATTAGGTGGATGCTTGAGGTGGTTGACTTGTTGGTAGAGTCTGATGTGATTTTGGTAGAGTAACGATACTTGGCACTTTGGTAGAGCTTTAGAAGTAAGTTGGCTCTCTAATATGATGGCTATATTATTGGATTGTTGATGATGATTGCCCTGTAAAACAAAGGATTTTTAGATGCACAAGTTCTTGATAACAATTGTAGATGATTTTCACCTCCATGTTCCTCTCTTCTTATAAGCAAGGCCAGAGAGTTATAATAAGGTGTTAACTGGGCCTTTTAATTATAAATCATGTATGCAATGGCTTACATGTATATTTTGATGAGTTATTTTTAGAAAAGTAAGGTAGGGTGACTTGTATGTTGGTGGTTGAGGAGGTGCACCCTGACTGTCGACAATCAAGGTGACCATCAGAGGTCATCTTGACCATCAGCAATCGAGGGTGAAGGGTCAAAGTGGGTAAAATCTAAGTTAAGTTAGTTGGGTAAACTAACCATGGGTTAGGCTTGGTTAGGGGTTGAAGGGTTAGATTGGTCCCAAGAGGGTCCTAATGTAGTCTAGGGAAATTTTGGCATTCAAAATCATGGTGTACAGATTTCCAGTGTCTACAATAACCCTTAAGACCTTTTCTTTCCAAATTTCAAATGTGATACCCAAAATCTTAAATCAAATAGGCATTTTATTAAATTTTTCCTTATCAAGATACATACCTATGTTTTTATACTTTTTGATTCCAAGTATGACTACATAAATGATTCAAATAGATTCCAACATTCAAGATATATATATATATATATATATATATATATATGAGTAGTTAACCTATCTAGGATGAAGTTAACAAATCAGACATTATTCGGATAAATAAAGGCCCTTGTTTGAACCTGTAACTCAACTATTTACACATTGCATATTGTATATTCTATAGGTATGAATTTTATTATTTTAAACTAAATATCAACCAAAGTTATATAATGAAAACTTATAAATTTCAAACATTAAATCCTCTAAATTAATAATTGTCTTCTTTTGAAAACTTATACTCAACACTTAATACCAATAAAAATAACAACATCATGCAGTCCAATATGTAAAAAATTACTAAATGTAAGAGATGAATATACTATGATTATTAAACTATTATAATATTACATTCAATCTTTTATATCAATAATTTTTCCCTCAAGCATATTGAAATAAATAGTGGTGTGAAAAATAATGAAATGTACACTTTTAAAATCTATAAATTTACTTACAATTGTAGATAAATTTAAGTGCAAACAAATATTAGTTAAATATATAACATAAACCATTACAATAATTCATATAACCTTACACAATGCATATCAATGCAAATAATTCAAAAAATATATGAACCTATTTATAAAAAATCATTTTCAACTCACCCAATGGCATTTTCATCAACTGGTCAAGTATAATCAATACCACTAAGGTCTCCACCTTCTTATGTCAAAAAAATATGTATAGATAACTTTATAATTACACACACAAAATTTACATTTAATAGCCACAAATTGAATAAATGACATGAACTTTAATATGCTTCCAATCTAGATCCAATTTTAGCATTGACAATAAGCTACAACTCTATATAACTTTACTCATAGCAAAGAATAAAGAATTTCAATTTTACTAAGATCAAATTTTACAATCATTTATGAGAGTACATATTTATCAAACAACCTAGGGTATCAAACTGATTTTGTAATTAGTATCCATGTGAGAAGAGTAATGAATTTAGCAGTTTATGTATAACCCATAACAATGAATAACATAAGGTAAATAAACCAATGTCATTTTCTTATAATAAATCTTCACTTATTAAGTTCATATTCATTGTTTAATTTATTGTATAAACATTTCCAAAAACATCCTTCCCAAAATTATGAGGTGAACTTATTCAAGCACAACTAAAGTTTAAACTAATTACTTATGAATTCAACAAATAATGCAAGCTTTAATAATACATATTTGGATTTTTTCATAAAGGGTAGTCGCATAATTCATTTCTATCAATAATAAAAAAATTAATGTAATATTCTATTTCAATAATGTCACACCCTGATTTCTCTCTAAGCTGAATAATTTATTTGATCTGTGGATTATTATAGTTAATTAGTTGATTAATTAATATTTGATTAAGCTTGATAACATATGTTGATTATGGGATAGTTTGTGTTGCTTAATTTACATGTTTATTTTTATATGAGTTAGGAGTACTTTTATATTTTGTACATTGTGATCATATTTATACGATATTATTTTATGGATATAATGTTGTTTCGGGTTAACTACCTTCATCATTGTGAGGCGGATGTAGGATAAATTCTTCTCTCAAAGTGTGATGGAGGGACATCATCATTAGAGAGGGTGGTTTAGATGGATATATTAGGGGATGATAGATAATGAATCCTGAAACCTTTGCACACACCACATTTTTATTTTATGATTATGTTTTTTGTTATATAGTTCTAGTATGTTTTGTTTTATGTTAAATAAATGTTATTTTATTTTATGTTTTTTATAATTTAGTGATCTTGCGTAGCTCATTTTGTTTGACATAATTATTTGGTTAAATAAGTGAATTTGTATATGTTTTACTTACCTTACTACCTTAATGGACATGGTTGTATATCATTATGATAGGATGTTATGACAGATTTCATTAGTATTATTTGATCTTTCATACTTAGATAATAATAATTAAAGATTATTACTATATTATGCAAATATCTTAATGTTAAAAGATATAAATAGAATTCTTTAAAATATGTTTGTATTAGATTAAAAATGTTAACCAAAAGTGATATTCATAGTATATGTTAGATTATGAGTATATTGATTATTAAATGATTTAAGGAAATCATTGTGTTGCAAAGTTTGTTTGTGATGACATGGTAACATAAACTATAGTATTTGAATACATTGCCCTACTGTGTGATAAATGAGTAGTAAACTTTGTATGGAAAGTTAATATCAAATAAGTTGATAGTTGTTGCATGGCATAGCATGAAATTTGTGACTTGTGGTTTTTTGGTCAGTTTGAGAAGTCGATGGGGATATAATGTCATGAAAATATTTTATTGAGAAAATAAAATCATTATTTAGGGATTCAATATAAGCCTCAAGATGATTAGGGTTTTTAATCACTTTTTAGCTTTATTTAGCCATCATTTTGGAACAAACATGCAGTTGGTTGTGTTTGCATGGTGGCAGACTATGGAGTTGGTTGAGTTATCTGGGCATGCATATTTTTGAGTCAGTTAATCTACCATTAATGGCAGAAAAGTGGAAGGTGATTAAGTTGAAGGATATGAATAAAAAGAAGAAAAAGAAGGTTGTGGGGAGACACACAACACACTACATACAAAGGATATATATAAAAGAGAATAAGGTGATAGTTTGAAAGAAAGAGGAAGGAAAATATATGGCTTATTTGGCATTCAAAGGTAGGTTTTATAATTCAATTCTTGTGTGTGATATTTTTATTGAATGAGTTTTCAAACTGATTTTGGTTACTATTTTTTAATTGTTTAAAATATTTGTAAATTTTGAAGGGTTATATGTAGGGCCATGTGGAAGGCTCGGCCTCCATAGAACCCTACATCCAACCCAAGGTAACCTGAAGAGACTGGGGTAGAACTATATATTTTGGCCATGGTTGTATTAGGATTATAAGAAGCTCTATCCTAAACTTCTCTCTTAATTTGAATATCTTTGTTCATTAATGAAAGATCATTTTGATGGGTATTTAAGGTGTGGATCAAGCTAGTTGGTTTGAATCAGTTTGTTGTATACTCATTTAGATATTTAGAACATGGACTAAAATTAGGACTGTATGTGAGTCTGACTGTGTAAACCTATTTGGATTTTATTGGTGTAAAAATGTTGGTTTCAGGGATTGTGAATATATACATAAATATATACTTAGTTAATTTTGATGATATATTGGTGTATATATATATTAAACCATCAGGTTTATGCCTATATATATGTAGTCATCCATTACAACTTGATGGTTTATACATACATACATACATACATACATACATACATACATACATATATATATATATATATACATGTATGTGTGTGTGTGTGTGTGTGTTTATTACTAATTTCTAGGCTTAAAGTGGTGACTTTATGTAATATATTTAGAATGTGAAGTTACCTATATAGGTGAATTCAAGGTTATGGTTTTGATTGGATTTATTTGGCTAGATTCAAATAAATTTATTCATATAGGGAAAAAAATAGTTTTAAACTTGTGTCTATGTCATGAAATCCTATTGTATACATACTCGTTTATATATATATATGTATTTGGGAACTTTTGGTTTAGTCATTTTTATTAACCTAGGTACAGGTAGGTGAATGACTGACTGTAGGTTATTCTTTCAGTTTTAAGCATGAAAATATACTAGAAAATGTTTTAATATACATGGTAGATTTTAGTATGATTTTATTCATTATAATTATGAACTATGATTATGTTTGAATATGACTATGTAACATTATAAAGTTTGGTATGTTTGAATAAATAAAGGTTCTTAAACAGTCAATGAAAGGATTGTGCATAAGGGTTTAAATTTTTTGTTATACATAGTTTATTTGGCCAAATCTATGTTGTTGTAATGGAAACCCATGTTGGGTATAGTCGACTGTGTGTTTTAATTTGCTCATTGTATTCAGTTTAAATGGTGAATTTAAATCAATTGATTTGATATAATTGGTTTAATAAATTTTGATTGGATGAATGATTAGATATGTTTGATATTCAAAATTCTATGTGATTTATTTATCAATGCAATAAGAATTACTCAGTTAAAAAGAAGGGTTATGGGGCCTTTGTTAATTAGTTGTTTGTATACTAAGTGTATACAATATACTCTAAGACAAAAGATAGTGGATGTCATATTAGGAGCATATTGTATAAAAATAAAGTATTTGTAATGGATTAAATTTGAATGTAAAGAATATATATATATATATGGTTTAATTTATATGATTGTTGATCGAGAAACAAAATAAGAAAGAAATACAATACAAATAAATGGTTTAATTCATATGATTATTAATTGAGAAATAAAGCATTAAAGAAATACACCACTCTCTCTCTCTCTCTCTCTCTCTCTCTCTCTCTCTCTCTCTCTCTCTCTCTCTCTCTCTCTCTCTCTCACACACACACACACTCACACACACACACACACATAATAGCATATAATTTCATTATGTATACAATATACTCTAAGATAAAAAATAGTGGATGTCATATTAGGAGCATATTGTATAAAAATGAAGTATTTGTAATGGATTAAATTTGAATGTAAAAAATGTGTGTGTGTGTGTGTGTGTTTTTTTTAATTTATATGATTGTTGATTGAGAAATAAAACATGAAAGAAATACACCTTTCATATATATATATAAAGTGTTATTATCATAATAGTGGGTAATTGATACTTGTTTAAATTTTAATATTTATATATAAAGCATTAAATTATGGTATTTATGAGTTTAAATATAGAACATAATAATATATTTGGACTAGTTTTGTTATATGTGAAATATGAATAATTTATGAGCTTATGATATAATGTTGATTTGTGGAGAAATAACATTATAAGTTAGTATTATATGTAATTGATAGTTTTGATGTGATTATACTCGGATGGTATGTTTAAGATTATTTTTAAATTTTATTTATTATATGTAATAAACTAGATAAATAGATTCATTTCACTTCATTTGATGGACTAAATAAATGTATGTGATATTTATGTGCTTATCATAATTTAGATTTGCTAAAGGGAAATATTTTTGAAAGAATCTATTGGTTTTAAATTTATTATTTATTTTTAGTGAATCTCACATTCATGACCTAATTAAGTAGTGGATGAACTCCACTAGCTTAATTAGCACCATCAATGTGAGATGAGGTGTAATATAATTGAGTGGTGCGTATGAATTTGATAGATCCTAGAGATCATTTATTATTGAAAACTTTGGCCAAAGTAATGTTGGATAAATATTGTCATTTCATATGTTGTTATAGTTTTCATATTTGTGTGATATCATATTAGATTGAATTTTTTTATGGTACACATTATGTATTATATATCTTCAACACATAGGTTCTAATTTTTTACTCTAGATTCTCATACTATCATTATCTACCCATCTGTAAAGGAAGGACCATCCCCTTGTTTTAGAGATAGTGCAGGAAATATATGGTTCATGGTTGGTGTGGAAAAGTGCTTAGATGATGCTTTCCCTCCCAGGTAGAGTAATATAATAGGGACTACACTTGAGATTACATATTGATACTTGAGTCATGGAGACTCTACTCAGAGGAGCTTTGTATGATGTTTTATCATTTAAGATATTATTATGTATTACTGAGAGTTTTAATTTTTATACATTATACTTATATAATAGTCGTTGTAATATTGTATCAGTCATGGTTAAATTTTTACTATTTCATTTATGATGAGATATAGTATTTATTATTATTTCAGTATTGTTCATGATTTCTATATCTATTCATGGTGATCCTTAGCTAAGTGGATTAGCTATAAATTTATTAGGTTAACTAAATTAATACAATTAGTTAAAGATCACTAGTTAAGTTTCTCATGGTTAAATCTATATGATGAATATGTGTAATTAATTAAAAAAATGTTATTTCTATATTCTAGTAAAACCCAGTGGGCTTATTACAAATAATTAATTATGTATTCCTTGGATTTATTAATGTATCATTAGAGGATAAATGATTAAAAATTTATCACCAAGTTTTAATGCAACCAAGAAATTGTGTAAATACAATAAAAAAATTATATAAATCTAATGCCTTACTATCAATGCAATTAACCTATTAAAAAAAATGGATCTTATTTACAATCGAAAACCAACATGTACTATGTTGTGTTATTTCCTTACATAAAATGATTGGGAAAGTTGAGCCCAACCATATATGACTCATTTCACCCCAACCATTGATGATGAGGTGACAATAGTTTTTCACACAAATATCTCAATAGTATAAAATTATGAATGAGGAGTAAAAATCAAGTTTAGGCTCCATTAATGATGGATAAGGTTTCAACTGAAAACCAACTAAGATCACACAAGATCCAAATGGATTGAATAAAATAGAAAACCCAACATATTAAAGTCTAAACATAAAATATTCCATAGAATACAATAATAAAACCATTACATATTATAAAAAAAAATTAATCAATAACAATTGACATCAAATATAACAAATACCATCATAAAAATCAATCTAGCATGTATATACCCATAATAATAAAAAGAGTATACATGCATTGCAAGTTGCATATGCATAGCATAATAACTATGGTTATTAATAAAAACTCATAAAACACATTCACACAAAATAACAGCCACTACCCAAGTAAACAACTGGATACACAAAAGAATAACAAACACCAATATACCATTTAAAAACCAACAATAATGCTTATGAATGGAAATCATGGAAAACTAGGGTTTGTATGGCCCTCATTCTACTTCAAGTTTTGTTTTCTCATTTAAAATAATACTACAACAAAGGAAAGAAAAAATATGAAGAAAAAACGTAGGGGTCATTACTTACTCTCTTCTAAGTAGTAGATAAAATACAATATTGGTATGTATACCTTCCTCCTTTCCCCTTTATTTGTATTTCTTTGCATTGCCTTCTTATTACTTATGCTCTACTTGTGTTTTTTTTGTGTATGAAATCCACTTAAAAACCAATAAAATTTTCCCTATATAATGAATATCATTAATGCAAGCATCGTGAATGCTTCCAAACAAGACTCAACAAGTTTCCTCCATAAAAATCACATAAAACTATAAATTTTCTCTACACATCCCTTAATATTTATTCCAAACAGTCCCTAAAAACCCTAACAATTTTCCATTGTGTCCACACAAGGTCACAATATGCATAAATTCAAGACACAAAAACCAAAAAGGTAATCAAAATCTAAACTATCAATCTATGATTTGAAATAATAAACAAATGATTAAAACCTTTTGACCTTTGAAAAAGGTTCCCATGTAATCATAAACAAATCTTTGCCATAATCTTGAGTAGGTCCTCAAAATTATATCAAACCAAATTCTAGCAAGCAATCAAATGAACATGACCTTGATCAATTTTGGGTCTAATCACAATTAATTTTACTTTACCTCAATCAACATATTTAATAAAATATTAGTGATTTCCTTGTTGACTTAAGACCCAAGTCTAAATTTATCATTACAATAACTTTAATGATTACATGAAATTTAGTCTCCAAGCAAAACCAAGCCAAAGGCAATAACGGCTCTAATCTTTCCAGCATAATATAGACTAAGGTTTAACAAGGCACAAACCAAACAAGATCTATAAACTTAGTCAAAATGACTATAAACTTAAGTGTGAATAATTGTCTTAAGCCAATGATGACTATTTAAGATGAACATACCAAAATTATTCATAGTATATGTTTACCACAACACACACACACATTATTAAAAATAATGGTAGAACTAGTTAAAACCCTATATTTTTACCTTACCATCTATACATGTATATTATTGTTTAGTACCAATCCAAAAAAACTTTGTATTCCATGGGCCTAGATTAGTTTATGACTATACCTTCAACCATGCAAATAACATCAACAATATCTATATTGTAGTAATAATGATAATCATAATATTACAACTACATAATAAACATATATAATATATCCATATAAACATAAATGTATCATATACATCCAAAATCACAACAATAATACATCATAAGACAAATATCAATTGATATACAAAGTTGTAAATCAAATCATATTACAATGTTGTCTAACTAAAAGGGTCGAATCCATCCTTAAAACAAAGTTGGGATATGATAGAATGATGATTATATCCTGTATCACCACACTGATGTTGGAAACATTTGCAAATTTTGTATTATTATATGCTTGTTCATATTAAAATTCCATACCTTCCTTTACTTTAAATTTTATGAATTGATAGATCAAAAAAAACTTTTTTTTCTCTTCAATTGTTTTTACTTAGTGTTTCATAAGATGTTATAGAAAGAGATAATTGAATAAGTAGTTGGGTTGAATAACCAAAATGTATTTGAAAATACATATTATATATGCTATAATTTGACCCCACATAATTTTTGTGTAGTGTGGATGGATAATTTTCCTAAGATATTAATTCCCCTATTCCTAAATGGAGTTTCAATTACATACAGAATCACCTATCTATATTTTTCTACAAGATGCAATAAAACATGAGTAATGAGTAGAAATAAATATTTAGAGTGTGCCTATAATCATTTTATATTTTTAAATAATATAAATGATGTTGGAAACAATTTTTGAACTTATATAAAACTTTATTATTAAATAACTTTAGTCTTCTATATTTATCCTTCTCAATTTCATATTGGAATTGACACACAACCAAATAAATCACATAAAAATCACTAATCAAATAGGTCTAAATAAGAAAGAGAAGAGAGAACAAGGGAATATGTCCTAAAAAACATAAATGATGTGATGTGTGTGTGTGTGTGTGTGTGTGTGTGTGTGTGTGTGTGGTTCTTCATAGGGAAGTATTGGATGGGTATATGATTCCATCCCAAGGATAAAAATAGTGGCATAAAATTAGGAGGAAAAATAGGAGAGAAAATAGAAAGGATGGGATCACTAAAGCCAAAAAACACAAAAAATAAATAAAATGGAGAACAAGGAAAACACAAGGATTAATATAGAATAAATATATAGGGTATCACGGATAATATTCCAATAAAAAACTAACTCAAATTGGTGGAGCATATACTCAAAACAACACTTAAAATATTATAATAACAAGTTTTGTAAAAAATTAAGTGTTTACACCCTCATTTTCCACTTGAATACCATGATATCTAATTACATTATATGGTTTATTAATATATGTATGCTAAATACCCACATAAAACACATCATGTATCCAAGAGAGATGTTAAAATAAACTTGATAGACAACTAAATTCCCCCAATATCGAATGCACCAATAAAACTAGAACAAACTTAGAGGAATTCCCAATGTTGATGGAAATATTTTGGGAATGATCACTTTAAAATATTTTTGTATAGACTTGAAACTTCCTAGGATATCTCTTAAGATTTAAATAAATTTTATTTATATTCAAATATTATTTTAATAATTTACATGTGATATTTATTTAAGAATCACAATAACATAATAAATTTGGACTCACTACCACTTTTTTATATCAAATCTATCCCATTTGAATGTTTTTCTACATCTATAACCATATAAGGCTTAAAAAGGTGCCATATTAAAAATGAGTAATAGATAATATTTTTATTATCTATTTTATGATAAATGTGACCTAATAGCATAAAATTGATTGAATATTCATATTGCTTAAGATGTACAATTATCTCACAAATCTAAATGTAACTAGTTAAATATAGTAACTTATTATTTTTGGAAAACAGCAAGAAGATTATACTCTTAGCTTTTTTCAGATGAATTTAGGTCTATAGAGGGATATAATCATCAAAAAAATATAAAATGGGATTTTGAATGTTTGGATCTAGAAAAAAGAGTTTGTGCATGTTTAGACAAGTCTACACTCCCTTGACACCTACATAATGTGACCTTATCTAATGTACTTTAGAACTATCCTTTATATTTTTATCAATATGTGACAATGTCACCCACTATTCTTATGTCTGATAAGGGCAAATATATATTATGATGTATATAATTTCTTTTAAATATACATTTTTTTAATTATTTTTGCTTCAAAATTTAGATATGCATTATAAGATAACTATAAAAATGGGGAAAAGGCTAAAAGGGAATTCAAACCAAACATTTTGCTTCCACTTTGTTGAGTCTATAAAATCTTGTGTAATACTAGTATCTTGTCAAATCATGTGTATGGATTTTAAAGCCTGACAACATATCACTTGAATTTGTAAATGACATTTAGAATTAGCCCAAGGCTTTCTCTTTTGAGGGGGATTTTATAGTGACAACTACATATGTGACAGGTAGGTTTCAAAATGGATGATAGATATATACTAGATATATTCTACATATATGTGAGATAGATAAATTATTAATGTTTATATGTTTATATAGATAAATATTCAAATGATTTCCTTCGAACTGACATGCAAAATGTGTGAGTTATCCCATATGATAAATTTTAATTTCCAAAACTATTTGTTAAAGGGTCAGGGACAAGTCTTAACTAAATGGACAATCCTGTGAAGTATAAATGTCTAAAATAAATGAACCTATCTCAGAAACATGGAAAATGACCCGAGGGTGGGATACAATCTAGGAATGATATTAATATGTTTAGATAAATATTAAGAAGATATAATGTAATATTAATGACAATTTGGAAGGGTCACACTCTTGTATGAGAGATTGGCTATGAGGGTTTGTAAATAAGAGTCAAGTATGTGAGAATAAGTCAAATAGGTTATTATTTATTCATATTTCATATTTCTAAGTGTCTAATAATATATATGAGTGACTATATTTGTTCCCAATTTATTATGGTAATGGAATTTATAGAGTAAAAGGAATAAGGTGATACTTGAGGATAACCTTAATGGGTGTGCTAAAGTATGTAATATGTAATACTCCTTTTTCTATGTAAACTTGCAATAAAACATGTATAAATTAGTTTTTACTTGTGATTTAAAATAAAAAATTAACAACATTGAACATATGTGAAATGAAATATTAAGGAATAAATACACTTAAATATGTATGTGAACCAAGGTTGTGTTTTAGATACTTGTTTTCTAGAGATGATGGAGAATGGGGTGATCACACCCCATTTTGGATGTGTGATTAAGAACATGGGTTGATATGAATATTCCCCAACTTTAATTTTAAATAGATAAGTACCTAGAAGTATTGTTATTTATAAATTCTTCCCTGCATAACTCCAATAAATCTATGTAAATGGAATCCACTATGGGTTTCAATAAATCTAAGAATTTTTTGAGTAATGGTTGAGAGTCTACATAAAACCTTTGAATCATTCACTATAGATAAATTATATGATTCAATATAAGTAATGCATAGGTATAATAAATTTTTAAATTGAACCTAAGTAATATTCAGTATAGAATGGCGTGTTTCCATTCCATATGGTAATATTTGTAAATTGAGTAATCTAAGTAATATTACATCTTATGTCAATGTATCATGATATCTATGAAAATGTGAACATAGTCCACACATATGTCCCAATTACAATATCATATATAATTAGTTTCATGCAATACATGTAATAATATAATAAAATGTGTGAAATATCTCATAATTATGTGAAATTTTTGATGTATGACATGCATGCATATGCCCCAAATCTAAGTCAAAGTTGTCAAAATATGAGTAAAACCTATAATAATTTAAATTAATATGTGCTCAAATTTTTTAGTTTTTTGAAAATGTAAATACTTAATGTCTAAGACAAGCCATTATGTATTCCCCCTTTTTTCTAGGTGATGAATAAAGCTTGAAAATTACTTATCTCACAAGATAGAAGTTAAGAGCATCATGTTATATATAAAATATGTAAGTAGTGTAATGTGTATAATAACATGTAGAGAATATGTCATCATAGTAAGAATAAAGCATTTGAGTATTTATGAAACATGTATCCTAAGCATACAAGTGTTATTTCAAGATAGATATATTAATGAGAAACACATTGAATAATTAACATAGAAATAAATATCCATAAATTGAGTAATAACTACATGGAAAAATTACATGATATGTAACATGTCACCACAAACAAGAAGAAGATTGTGTGAAACAGATCACAAAAAAAGTAAGCTTAGAATAAAATCCTAGATGTATCCATATATAGCAAATAGATTCAAAGAATCACAAATTATCTCATGGCCATGACACACACAATAATATTCAATGTCACCCAAGGAAAAGATCCACACATAGTAGAAAATAAAATTTAACACAAGGCTTAGGGTCACAAATAATAGAAATGCTAATGTCACACAAGGATTAGGGACTACACTCAATAGACAAGTAAATTTCACAAAAGTCTCAAAGGTCACACTCAATGTAGAATATACTGTGACATACCAAATGAAAAATATAATGTCACACATAAAATGGATAATTTAATGTCACACACATAATGGAAAATATAATATCACATCCCCAATGGAAAATCCTATGTCACATGCCAAATAGATAATCATATGTCACACATAATGGAAAATATAATGTCACACAATAAATAGATCTAAATAGAGAACAAGTAGCAACATCAATCATACAAATAATAAGCAAGGATACTCTACACAATAAATGTATGTCATCATGCAATATATAAAAATAAACTATCTAATGAAATATAAATATAATTAGTATGATTCAAACCAATTCATTTATAATTTATGTAAATTACTGTACTATGATCAGTGGAAATAGTTATATAATGATAAAATCTATGTAAAGTAGTTATATGCCCCTAGTAAGAGTGTGCCTCTAGTGTATAAAACATGGCTATTAGGTTTATGAATGTCATGGATCTATATGTCCATATCATAAATGACCTATAAGTCCTACATCGCACTCATGTATACTGTGAAATTCATGTGCATATAAAATTTTATATATAATGTACTATATATGATAAAACATAAAAAAATCATATAAATAAGTAATGCATGTCACATGCATAGGTCATGGTTTTTAATTTTTTTCTTTTTCTTCTTTTTTGATATTTTTTGAGTTTTTAAGTACTATGCAATGCTAACCAATGGTCCCATTAATGGGATTATCATATGTAGGCCCTATGTTGAACATGGATAATGGTACTCATCATGTCTGAGTAGTATCAAGTACATATGAGAAATACTCTAAGATACAATCTTAGGTTGTGTCATATACATCATGGTTATCATCAACCATATGATCTTGTGTATTCTATGTAAGTGTATAAACTATAATATTAAGTGGAATCTAATGCATAGTACTATAATGTTCCTTTGTTTGTTGAGGAACATGTGGATAAATATGTAGCACCAATGCAGGATGTGATGGAGTACATAATAGATCTCATAAGTCTTGAATGTATCTATGATGTGATGTTGGTCATCTAGGAAGTATAATTAACCTTAATAGGTTATACAACTGATGGAAGTGGTGATAGGGGTACAAGAGGAATAATTTCCTACCAAATAGGTTATTCATATGAAATACCTAAAACTTTGACAACCCTATTAACATGTATATACTTAATATATCTATGTATTGTATATGGCACTACATGTATCCTTCATATCTAAGGATGTCATAAAAAAATGTTGAAGACTCATTTTATCCATATACATAATATTATTATGAGGTCTACATCAAGAGGTAACATAATACATCTCAAGTGGTGTTGTCTGTGTCTATAAAATATTTTTATATTCCTTTATTTATCCAAAAAATATATAGGGTATA
Organism: Torreya grandis; assembly: GCA_037957365.1. NCBI lineage: Eukaryota > Viridiplantae > Streptophyta > Pinopsida > Cupressales > Taxaceae > Torreya > Torreya grandis. The sequence goes on along the minus strand of JARHVA010000317.1, from coordinate 438,894 downwards.
TCCAATACTACTAAGGAATGTCATGGTGAAAATATTTTCACTAAAACCATTATCTACCATGATGTTATCCATATGCTACTAATCTATATATGCATGTAAAAATAATGACTCGTCTAAAATACTCATCTTCAATAGTCTCATTTTCCTAAAATGTAATAATAGGTCTATCTATGTATATAGTCTTAAGTGTGTCAATACCCCATTTAGAGGATGATCTTCCTTTGTTCTAAAATTGAAGAAGGATGTTCATTGTAAGTCACATGCACATGAGTTTGATAAGTAATTTCTTGTGTTGTGTGATCAAGAAAGGGGTCATTAAATAACCTAAAATTATCATTCCCATTAGGTTGTATCCATGACTCCTATGTTGATATATTAAGATCATTTTTTCATCATAAATCAAATCATGTATTGTATGTCACAAATTTATGCACCTATTAGTCAAATGTATTATACCTAAATATAGTCATAATATGCATTACTCTCGAATCCCATGTCTTGAGGCTTACTGATATTAACCTCTTTTTGGGGAGGTATAGATATAATATTACACTCAAGTAACTATTGTAAAACCTTTTAAGGAGGTTTTGGTAAAATTTTAAATTTCCTCCATGGTGGAGCTGAGATTAAAACTAATTATGTGGTTGGGAAACTACATTAAGTGTTATTTTTGCATCATTATTATTATCAATTATTTTTTATTTGAAATTAGTTTTTGTTGAAAACTTTTATCTCATAATGGTTAGAGGATTTGACCCATACTTTAAAGTATTCATTAAAATAAGTCTAACTTAGTGATCCTTAAAAATGTTGCATAGGTCATCAAATGATTAAAACATATTAAACACAATAGACTTATGTAGAGGGGCAAGCAAGATTGATTAAATATATTTTATAATTCATTATCATACATTTAGCTTGTCATCTTAGAGATCAAAATATTTTAATATATAACATAATCAATTATAATCTCATTGGAACCTTAATTAATTTTTACAATTTGAGCATAACACATATTCTCAATAATGTTGATTGAAAAATGTACTAGAAACTAATCAACTAATGAGTTGAAGGCATAGACTGATTAGAGAGGGAGATTATAAAACCAACACAAGGAATAATCATTAATACTTTATGAAATGAACTTATTCAATAGCATATCATTGGATGCATAGTCTAAACATGTTGTGTGAAAGGATCAAAGATGTTATTATGTGTCACCTTTACGATCATACAGTGTAATATCAAATAACAAAATCATAAAATATAGGCTAAGATCTCAAGAGATAATGGATTATGTAATAACACATGAGAAAAAATAGTATTCCCCACTCTATAAGAGTTATGTTGTAACTGTGTAACCTTGTTATGAATATCAATAACTATTTTTACTAATGTTTGAGCATCATGCATAAAAAACTATGTAGTATAAAATGATGTGACATGAGTATTAATCTTATAAGGTATGAAAGTATGGTATTTATGGATAGCCATAATAATATGAGGAGAACTATTTATTTACCCAATATAATGGATGGAGATCATGGGAATAGTAATAGTGGTAGTCTCAACACATATTAAATAATAAATACCTAAAATTTTGAAATAGTATTAATGAAGGTATCATATTATTTCTCCTCATATACGACAACCTTAACATTATTTAAAATCTTAACTTATAGGATTGTATGTAGTGTCTAATGCAAATCATTGGGTTAAAAATAGTTTTTTCTAGAACTGTAAAAATGGCTAAAACTTTTTTATGGTCAACATCATCAAGTTTATCTTGATGTATTTAATCATTATATTCAAGATCATGTTCTTAATCTTGCTCAAAATAGTTTCAAGATGTGGCATGCCATCATTAACAATATTTTATATATTTATGTATTTATTATTAATATTTACATCAATAAAAGAAAACATAATTATGTTTTATTAATTTTAGCCATTTATGCACACATTTTTTATATAAAAAATATGTTTATGCTCAATTTTAACACAACTTACTATATAATTTCATTGTAGATAAATAATAAAATTAACCTTCTTAGATGGAATATAATATAACAATGAAAAATATCTTGTAGACACTAAATCTAAATAATAAAGCACCTCAGTCTTGTACACTTGGAAAATACCTGTCATGGTTATACTCGCCAGTCCTTAGACATTCATGCTATTGAAAGGCTTGCATAGACTATCTCTTTGTGCTAAATTTATTATCTCATAGTCTAAATAGTTTTATTCTAATGACCTATGTATTATATCATGTTAAAAGTTATAAAACCTTCTTATCTTCTATCTATACAAGTTTTGGACCTATGTATGTTTTCCATCTTCTCAAATACTTGTGTCCCTATGAAACACCTACATCGATGAAAGTGTCATGTACCAACTAAGTATCCAATGCCCTAAATTCATAAAATTTTAATTTTTAATATGTATTTATGGTCAACCTAAGTGCTTTAATACAAGATATTTCCCTAAAGGATTGGTATATATACATGATCAATCCTCATTCATTCACCACCTAACAATTTCAAAGCTCTCACAAGGAAACTTACCAAATGAATTCAATAGAACTTTGAAGTGATAAAATCTTCCCTATTATTTCCTATTTCAATGTCAATCATAGGGACAACTCATTCATAGGTCTAAAGTGTTGAAAGAATAGCCCACGATTCATATTTTCCAAGTTACAAGATAGGTAATGTTGTACTTACTTTCCATATATTATACCCTTATGCACACACAAGCCAACACATTAGGTAAAAACTACATTAGTTTGAGGACCTCTTAAAATTAGTGGCTATGTAGGTATCATCCATTGAATAAGCGTATTTTGGTTAGTTTGACACTATGAGCCCACTAACCCATTTTTTCAAAGGTCACTATGAAGATGAAGAGCTAGGGTGTTGATGATTCGACAAGAGTGAAAACCAATGATCTAGATTTTAATTCTGTAGAATGAAGAAACATAAAACTTAAAATATTATATGTGGTCACATCTAGATCCTATAGGTATTTCATACTAGGCATATGTGTCTAATTTAGACACAAGCATTGATGCAACCATCCAAGGTCAACGCAAATGCCCAAGGCCATAGAGGTAAAATTTATAGAATTTGACCGTTGATCTTGAATCCATATCTTGTTTATTTATATATTATTCCACATCAAATACACATGTGCACATTAAACTAGCAAAGTAATCTTGTTTTCCATTTATTGGAATATCAATCACTAGTTGCACTTTCTATTTTTAGCATATCTCAATATTATAAATTCAGAATATTTTTTATCTGAGTTTATAAATTATTTGGTATGTTGTAGATATATTTATCACCCTTATGATTATTAATTTCTATAAACTTAACCTTGTACTAAATTGACCCATATCAATTTAGGGTTAAACATTTGGTGAACCCAACCTATGTGTTTTTGCATAATGAACCTAAATTTGGCTTAGGGTCTCTTATTTTTATGATTTTTGTAATCTATATCAAATTATGAATTATTCATTTATAATTAATGGAAAATGTTAATCAAAATCTCATTTTCAAATGTAAGATAAATAATCATTTGTTATTCATATTTATAGCAAGAAGGGATTAATATAAGCATTTTTGTATGTTACAAGAGATGAAATCAGTAAGCATGTTAAGGCTAAGGCTTCCTCACCTAGTGATGGTGACTCCTTAGGTGGCACTATAACTTAGTCTATAAAAACAACCCTCACATTAGGCACATCATCTCTTCATGCTTCTAATGGGGGCATGGGATATGTGTTCACACATTTATTCCTTGAAACTAACATCACTACATCTTATATGGGAAACATAAATACTTAAACCTAATTATTGGTTTCTATGCTTTTATCCACTCAAACTATGGGTGCACCTCCTTTGTTAACTTCCCAAATGTCCAACCTCAAGTTCCAAGAGGTGCATGTTCCTTCCCAAACTATAAAACTTTCTCAAACTAAGGTTATAAATATTGAACAAATTTCTATAAAATCACCTTATACTATTGATTCAAAAGAGGTGTTTCATAACCCTATTTCACTAGGTATATATTTATACCCTTTGAAAACTAATTTTATTTCACCTAAGCTCACATTTTATGAAGGCAAGGGTGGTCATGAATAGCATATTTGATATTTCTATGTAGAATCCCTTGATTATGCCTCCAAAGATAAACTTTTGACCAAATTATTTCCAAGGAGATTAAAAGACTATGCTCTAAGATGGTTCTATGATTTACCAATTTAATAAATAAATGCATTCAAACCTATTTTATAATAGTTTTTGTCACACTTCTCTATCAATATCATCGAAAAGGTTTCCTATGCCTAAATTTCAAAAATCAAACAAGGAACCAATGAACCTATTAATGAATACGTCTTGAGGTACAAGACAATGTAAGCTAAAATGACCAATCCAATGGTAGATAAAGAATTATAAGACATCTTCAAATAAATTTTTTTTCCCCATTACATGAGTCCATTATTTTCAAAAAATTCAAATATTTCAATGACTCATGCCTTATTGTTTAGGATAATGAAATGAAACTTATCTCAGTGAACAAGCTTAAGTATGTAGTAAACACACCAATTACATCCAATACAAAGTTTACTATTGAACCAAGTTACAAAGTAAAACATTTTGAACCTAAAAGGCAAACAACTACCACAGTTAATGTGGTGTCACAATAACATAATCAGCTTGTCTTGTCCAATGCACTAATGATACAATTTACATACTTGAGTCCTCAGATTCATTAGTCCCTAGGATTGTGGAGTGTCGCCTCATATCTCTCCCTCCTCCTATAGATTTTGACATGAGTCAACCTCTACCCAAAAGATATGATGAAAATGCTTATTGTGACTATCACCAAAGCTTTGGAAATTCTATAAACAAATGTTTTACCTTAAATCATAGGATCCAAGACCACATTGATGACCAAAATATTACATTTGATGATCCTTCAAATGAATTAAGTTTATAACTTGGTAATCACCAAAAATAGAAAATATTTAACAATATGTTTTGAGATCATTATAAGATATATCCAAAACTATAAATGGTATAGAATGCACATCTTCCTCCATCACATTAAAACCACCCATTGGATGGGATAATTGTTAATTATATGTGACATACAGCTCCCATGGTTCAAATATCCTCTATTGCTTTTGATGATAGTGAGATTGTGGATGACAATTTCAATCTTCATTCTTTATTCATTTTATCATACATTGATCACCAGCCTATACATAGTGTTATGATTTATAATGGTGAAATAAATAATGTTTTCATCATGACATACACATTTGGGTTATACACATGATGATTTACATGCTTTGACCAAATCAATAAGATAATTTGATGGGACATCATAGTATGTTCCTAGTGACATAGACTTACCTTTATAGGTGGGTCTAACACATGTGGTTACTACATTTTTATTTATACAATACATGGGAGCATTTGATATGTTATTGGGATGACCTTAGGTACATATTCTCCACATAGTACCTTTTATAGTGCATGGGTGTGTTAAATACATTCATACCAATAGGGTAGTTATAGTTTTTGGTATTCCATATGAACATCCACTTGAACAATAGATGTTTATACCCATAAAATTAATTATCAAACCTATTAAGTTTAATCCTCTGCTAAAGGGTAAGCAACATGAAATTCCCTTTCCTAGGTGGCTGTCACTTGAGAGACCATTGAATATGAGATATATATTAGATTATGTGGAATACTCATCTACTATACACCATATTCAGATATCCAAAGCACCTAAACATGTTCCTATTATTTTTATTCCAAATAAACCATAGATCACTCAACAATGGGTTCCATGAACCCCCATTCCTTATATGGTTTCTTCATAACCATATATTCCTATTATACATACACAGAGCATTAAAAATACTATAGTGCTATATATAAGATTTATACATGCTCCTTGGTAGTAACACCAATTTATTACACTAGGCTCCTAGTGGGAAGACACTTAAGTTCATCCATTGGATGTGATCATAGGATAGTTTTCTCTTTGAAAATATTACAAAAATATAAAAAAAATCCAAAAATATCTTAAGACTTTAAAAGTCTATTAACTTCTTAGAATCTATGTTGTTGGTTCCATGTTGGTAGATGGCATATCAATACTTTCTATATATACATGTGTTTCACACATCATTTGAGTGTGATACAAGCATACACAAATACATAATGTATTCCTATATGGATGTTGGGCCTTCCTTATACTCATGTCATATAGACATTAGGGGATTCCAGTTCTTTGATCTTGATATACACATAGATTATACAGTTCTATGATCATTTTCTATTATCATGATTAAGCTTATGTACTTACACATGCATTTATTCATGCTTATATATTTCACAGTGTACTTGATGTTTTTTCTAACACATATGGCTAGGGGATAGCATTTTATGTTTATGTTAGTTGCTTATACTCTTCTTTTATACACTTCCTTGAGTATTTTGTCTTGTTTGTTAAATATTTCAATATGCTCCATTGTTTGCTTCGATTGTGCCCTTGTTTACTTAATTTAACATTCGCATATGTCATTAATTATTGTATGTAAATTTGAATATGTCATTCCTTTCTTTGTGGACATTTGACCAAGTCATGTTCCTTTGATTGTGCATCATTTAATATTCCACGTGTTTGAGGTCTCTTTGGACCATTTTTTATTTATTTTATTTAGGATGTTCTTGTGTGTGTACTTAATTGCTTGTTGATCTTGTACTTTTACTATTTAGACATTTCCATGATCTATATCATGCATCTTTGGGCTTGATGTAATCACATTTTATGTGATTCAATGATATATTAAATAGACATGTTTCTCTTATATGCTACATGGTTCATACAAAGATTATATGGTTATTTTATCCTTTTGAGGTAAGGTAACTACCAATTTCTACTTCTCCTCACCTCAAAATGGGGGGCATATTAGTAGAGGCATGTCATAGAGACATGGCTTCCATATTTTTCACAGTCCAAAAATTCATATATATAGTGGGGGCATGTTATGGAAACATGTGCACCACATTTTTCATAGTTTATAGATTCAGATAAATAGTGGGGGAATGTTATGGAAAGATGTCCTCCACATTTTTCAAATTTCACATATTCAGATATACAATGGGGGCATGTTTTATAAACATGTCCTCCACACTTACATAGTTGAAAATTTGCCAAATTGCATAGTTATATGATTTAGATACACATTTGTGGCATAATTATATACATCAATACCATTGTGATACCTAGGTTTTAGAATATGACATATATAAGGTGAATACGTAATGCAAAGAGCACCTAAATTTAAAAATAAAAATTAGTTTCATATTTCAAAATACTTCTATAGAATTTAGCCACTAGGTTGGACTATTATTAATCCAATCTATTGTAGTAGTTGGTTTGCTTTTGGTATGGGTGAGGTCATCAAATCACTCAATATTTCTAATTTTATAGGTTGGATTTGATTACATCATCAAACCTCACTAGATTTATAGTGTGGGTTAAATTGGATCAACTCACACTCACTAGGTTATGATAATTATTAGGTTACATGGTTCAGCTAATCTCAACTTTCAGGTGGAAACACACCTTTTTTTAAGGTTGGGGGTAATTTTATCCTTTAACCTATATATATATGTAATTATATATTAACACTTGTCTTAATCTTAGTTTAAATGCTTCAAAATGATACATTTTTTTAAATCAAGTTGCCAAAATTATAGGTGGTTGCATTAATACATAGATGTACTCCTAAACCTTGCTCTTTCTATTTCAATCATTCCAATTTTTTCCTTTTTATAGTATATGGAATGATTATATACTATAATATGTTATTGGTTTCAAGTTTTTCACCAGTAAATTACTCAAGTTAGACTCACGTAAAGGCAATGTGTGTTATACACACCCAAGTGTGTATTTATTTTATTTTAAGCTATCAATTTTATTACTAGATTAAATGGTAGGAATTGTAGACAATAAATCTAAGTAATATAGTTCCTCAATCTTGTACACTTGGAAAATCCCTATCATGTTTTACTTGTCAGTTCATATGCCTTCCTATTATTGAAAGGCTTTCATCCACTATATTTTTGTTCCAAATTTATTATATATTAGTCTGACTAGTGTTATTATAATGACTCAGGCCTTATATCATGCTCAAAGTGCTTAAACCTACTTATCTTCTATATGTATAAGTTTGGGACTTGTGCCTATTTCTAGTTAGATTCATATACCAACACAAGTGTCTTATGCCAAGTAAGTGTCCAATGCCCTAAATTCATCAAATTTAAAATTGGTATGTGTCCTTATGGTTGGCCTAAGTGTTTCAATGTGGCATATTTATCTAAAGGACTAGTATATATGCATGATCAAACCTAATCCATTCACTTTTGACCAAATTTTGACCCATAGGTCAAAATGAGTCAAGACCTATAGTTTGAAACTTTTAATAGGGATATATAATCTTGTGATGGTCTTGTAATGGTCTTGTAATGGTCACTTAAATCCTTGATTACAATTGATTAAGGTTTGGTCCCTTCATGCAATTGTATAGTTTCAAAGTTCATTCATGAACTACTATTATTGTCATGTGTGGTCAAGGTCATAACATTGTGATGAGTCATTATATGAGGTTGTTTTTATGTATTCAAAGTCATATATTCTTGCATTAATTTTTTATTATGTTGTCATACATCCCAAGGTCTTTAAGTCATCTTCTAGGTCAAAATTAAAGAATGATATGTACTATTCTCAAGGATAAACATTTAAAGAAATATCATAATGTAATTGATGTTAGAGAGTAGTCAAAGGATGATCAAAGTCAGATAAAATTGTAGAACAATGCCTAAAGATCAAAAATCATGTAAAAGAGGCAATTTTAAGTCACTTGTACAACCAAGAGGATCTATGTTTAGGTGTAAATGTGTGTATAAGTGTATTTTAAACTTACCCACATGTAAAATGAGCTTACATAGATTTTTAGAGGTCAACTGATGTAGAGAAATAGTTGGGAACCCAGTCAAGTTCTTCACAAACTCAAGAAGGATAGAATTTTTTGCTTATTTCCTTAACGTAAAAAAGATGTGGGCCAAATTTTCCTAGGAATAGTAAGTACCCCTCATTATCTTAAGATTCATGAAAATATTTTAGGGTTTGAGGGGCTCAGTTATATCAACCATCGCTAACAAGATAACTAGTAAACCCCATAGGCTCATTTTTGCACCATTTTCATGTTATTTGAAGCTCATTAAAGCATGAAAAGGATTGTAGAGGTCATGTATATATAATCATGGTCATTCCATGTTTGTTTCCAACTATTTGGCATGTGTGATCTTCCATGGTCTTAAGAAGAACCTTCATGAGAAAGATGTCATAGTTTACATTTTGAAGCTTGGAGGATTTTCCAAGTTTTAGTGCATTTAAGGTATGTTTTAATGTTTTAAACCATATTTAAATCTCATTTAAGGTCCTTAATATTAATGTTTATTTTTTACCAGTCCTTGAAGTGACACTCATATTTCTATGCTTGAAGATTGTGTTATTGAGACAGCTTACAAATTGGTTTATGAAGGTACAATCCTAAATTTTTAGAAGTGTATGAGGGTATTCACCTCATTATAAATGTGATGATCCAAAGAATCAATAACCTCATACTCAAAAAAAGATTAAACTTGCATTTTAAGAAGCCATAAGGCATCAAAATGCAGGCCTATGGGTTTGCATTATGTGAGAAATTGGTTGAAATGTGTATCTAAAGCTGGGTTTTGAAGGTATAAATAATGAGTAAAATATAGTGATTTAAAACTTGGTGAAGTTTAATGTCATTGGAGAAGGTATCATCTAAAGGCTCAAGGTCAAGACACCTAATAATCATCTATAGGTAGAATTGTCATGACTTGAACAATTGAGATCTTAAGTCAGCTTGAAGAAGATCTAATATATACATGTGTGATGAGGGATAAAAATGAGACCTATTCAAATAGAATTAAAAACTCCCATAATGCCTTGATGGATGACCAATACATTCAGGAAGTGAAGAATCTAAATAGACCTACATGCAAGGCATGAGAGAGAACATGCATGGTCAAATAGAAGAGCATGTTTATAAACTACAGAGAGCTAGGTTGAATGTGAATGAACTTAAAATGAATTTAAATTACCTTTAAGTTCTCAATAATCTATTTTAAAATGATAGGTTTCAATTATTAACACTTCAATCACCCAATCACCACCTACAACCCCAAAACCTCAATGACCACCTACAGTTTGGTCTAAATAGCTCAGGTTAGTTACAAAATTGAAGAGAAGACATAATATAGATAGTGATATGTGAGTTTAGGTGAATGAATGTATAAGTATAAAATTTAATTTGAGATCAAAAGGAAGCATGGAAGAATGATCAAAGAGATTGGTTAAGAGAAACTCACTTGAACCCTACATACACACAGTCAGATGGCATCTTCAGGCTTGCCTACCTAGAGTGAGAAGTACCGACATGTTTCAAGAGGCATAGACATCTAAGAGATGGAAAATCAATTATAAATGTTTATTTTATGATATTATTACTTTGTATTATCATCATAGTCAATGAAAGTGGTTCCAAAGTTGATAGGCATGTTTAGACATGGTAAGCCTAAAGCCCCATACATAGGTTTGTATGTACAGTCATGGAAAAGGTGTCATATTGGGGATAAAAGGAAAATATAAATACATTGGTAAGTATACAATTTTGACATAGACTTTAGAGAGGTATTCATAGATAGAACAAAACAAATAAAGTGATAATTTGGCTTATGAGGCCTCCTCGAGCTCTCTAATTTAATGATTATAGTTTAAAACCAAGTTTATCTTGCATGGTATGACTTTGAATAGAGGCATGGGGTTAAATGGTTTGCATAGATGGTGAAGGGGTCTCCACACATCAATATCCTATCATTATTTATTGATTTATTTCCCTAACCTTTATAAACAAATGTTAAGATGGTAGAGCATTCTTCAATGGCATAGTTCAGACCCAAAGAGTAACTTATAGTAATTAGAACTGTATGAAAATATTTCATGGGAACCTGAGCACCTAGGGGTAGTTGAGTATACTAGTGTACTTGAAATTTGTGGCATTGGTTTAATATTTGAGGCCTCAAGGTTTATGAAGAAACATTAAGAACTCAAACCACTTTAAACCCTCCTAAACCCTAATAAAGACCTGATGAGAGAGATTGACCTCTATGGTACTTGAAATGTGTTGGATTACTCCTAAAACCTCTTGAATATCATTCTTCACTCCATGGAGGTCCTTATCATAACACTTGAATGTACCTAAAATTGTATAGACTCATTAAATGTTGTACTTTTATGAGGTTTTGAGCTAAAGACATGGTATAGAAGGTCATGAACAAATACAAACCATTGGTAGAGATGATTTTGGTCGTATTCTACCTCACCAAGTCTAAAAATAAGTACAAGCCACCCTGAAAGTGATCTTATAGGTATAATTTTTAAAAGCAATATAAAAAAGGCTAAATAATGTTAGAGGTACAATCATTGAGGGGGGTGAATCAGTGATGCTAGATAATCCAAACTTCAATTTTAATCCTTTCAAACTCTTAACTAAATAACATTATCATTCATGAATCATAGACATCATTTATAGCAAAGATCAATAAAGATAAGCAAGATCACACACATAACATAAGATCTATATGGGAAACCCTCTTGGGAAATAAAACCCACTGGAACTTGAAAAATGGACTACAGTCATATAATAACAAGATCCAAATTTAGACTAACACCAACTGATCAAGGAACACTGATCCCTTAATTTAGTGAGATAGCCATCCCATAAGGAGTAACTGACCCCCTAGGAAACCAAGCACCTACTCAATTACATTGATCTGATCTCCACCACTGATTTGATGTCTTCTATACTAGATGATGGACTTATCTTACTTTCACTCTTCTTCACCCTTCTATCTCTCTCAAATAGCCTCTAGAGCTTACTTGCTCAATCAACCTCTTCTAGGATTATTAGGTATAATAATCTATGTGTTCATATTTATCAACCTGATTTGATAAACATATCTGATCTTTATCACACTTTGATAGTCCACACTGACTTGTACCTTCTCTTCCAAAGGCTCTCTCCTTCACTCAATTCCACACTTTCTCAACTCTACTCTCTTTCAACTCATCACACATCGTCAAATTTTCTCATACTAGCAATGCATCCAAACACCCCTTTAAATCACTCTAAGATTCTTTGATCATCCTCAATATACTATGTACTTCATTCCATCTACTGAGGACACTCCCTCTGATATCTTTCCTTCATCTCTATCTTTTGCTCTCTCAACGTATTCTATTCAAGTCTGAAAACCATTACCTTGGTCTTCACTCTTTATAGACTCTTCATAAATATCAACTTCTAAGTCATCCATAATACTTGAATTAATCTTTAAGACATCTAACATGATAAAACATAGCTCAATACCATCCTCACAAGTTGGTTATAGCATCCATGGGTCACACTTAAGTAGTTATGCCTTTCAATTAGGCCTTAGTAGCCCTTATAAGTCTCATGAAGACCTATTACACTTTTATCACTTCATTGAGCAAAATAAGAACACAAGATCACTTTCAAATACATGGGTCCACTCCATATGACCTCTAAGACATCTTTAAATGAATACACCCTCCAAACACTCTTCTACTAAAGCACAAATTGCTTAAACAATATTCTTGTACATAGAAACAACATGAATGAATGATTATTCAACTTTTAAGCTTAATATTTACAAACATTCAGATCTTCTAATTAACTTTTATGGATGTGATTTTGAAGTCCTCTTAAAATTTTATTTTTACCCCATCAATAAATTTGTCTTGGATCAAAATATGTAGCTCAAATACTATAGATTGGCTTTTCCCTTTGCTAATTTGAATAATCAAATTCCAATGGTCATTGTGTAATGCAAATATTGTAGACATGTGTTTTCATCTTATGTCCTCATATATCTTGATCAAATGTAATCCATATATTTCCTCATGATTTTCTTATCCTTAACTTACATCGCTCATCATAGGTCTTTGATCCTTCTTCCACAATTAAGACACTTGGTACCCTCGCGTGCCTTCTGAGCACATTGACTATTTGACTACAATCAACTTCTAACACTTTATATCCCTATGTGCATTCTGAGCATCTTTTAACATATTAACTAAATTCACTCCATTGGATCATAATCTTCATGATCACCCACTCACCATTAGATCTTCTTCTAACAGGTTTCATGCTCACCATACATCTACTACTCAAACTTTGTGATTGCGACACATGACACTAACACATGTTATCTCAAGAACCATTGATATTTTGACTTCACACATGTTGTTGGATCACAATATTATAATATAATTCACTCCATTAGATCCTTATCTAGTTATATTAATTTTTCATTGTTAGATCCTTGATCCGATTGAATACTCATTGTAGATATTTGTAATCATAAATTTGGCTAAGTATGGGAACTTAGTAAACTATGCCTAGGAAGCCAACTTTGCACCTTAATAGCTTTTTATACACTCAACCTCATGACCTAAAACTTGGACCTCATGATAACCTCTCATATGGGAATCCATCCATATACCAAACTACTCTTTAAACCTTCACATGTGTTAGATATGATGTCATCAAATTACTTGCCCAATCTTATCTACCAAGATGACTACTTGAACCTAGACCTTCATATGAGTATTTTAATGAATTCCGTTCACTTCCATAAGCATTCCAAGCACTCTTATCACCTCATTGGGTCTTTAAAACATGTCCACACTATCAATAATATCTATCAATTCCATCACTAATTCAATCATTGAGTAACAATGCAAGAACACGAAAACATATTGAAGCACCCTTTATCATTGTCATTCTAGCACACATAACATCTCATCAACATTATTGGCCACCTTAGAGACATCATTGAAAACTCTCCAACAATATCTCCCTTTTTCATTTATGTCAACACCAATACAAAGCTTATGCTTAGGCTTTGTCTCTCTCTTCAAACAATTTTTTTCCCTTTGACACAATGACAAAGTGGGCTCATCTTCTAATCCTAAGGACCTAAAAAGACTTTAAGGACCAATAATAGGAAAGGACCACCTCTTATAGATGGTATAGACTCCTCCTATCATTTTTCATACCTCTTTTTACCTTGAGCTTCTCAAACATGATCCATGACTACACTCTTCTTTGATCATACAAAGCTCTATGAACACAAAACATATAAGAGTAACATAAATTGCTTGATACCTTGAAAACATTAATAGGTACTCCCCCTTAAATTATGCACATCTCTTCAAGCCTCTTAAACTATCTAAGTTAACTCCCCCTAACTCTGTGTTCTATCTGAAAATTCATCTCTAATAGGACTTCTTAACCAATTCTATTTTGACACCTGAAAACCTCTATACTCTGCATGTAGACCTTCAGGACCAAAATCCCTTAATATACCTTCAACACACATACCTATTTATTCACAATAAAGATGTCTCCTAAGAAGCATAAGTAGAGGCACCCTAACCCATAATGTCCTAGAACAATATGAAACAAGGAGTTGCCAGTAAATCTTCATATTCCTTCTCCTTTTTGGACATCTTGTAGCTATAGAATTGATTATCCTTCTTTTTCTTCTTAGGTTTAAAAGAAATAACTTGCTCATATAATACAAAATGCTCTTGTCTTCTAAGCTTGAATTTAAAATACATGGATACAATAAATATTTATGACATACCTCATCACTAGATATTGACAAATGATGTTCTTCACATGAAAATTGCTCAACAATAATAGGATGTTCACTTAGATCTATACACACCTCAAGACTAGCATCTTGGTCTTCTCCTTGAGCTTATTCTCTTCATTCACAACATGAGCAGACAATGATATATCTTCGCATTCTTCAACCTTTGTATCATTCTCCACCACAATAAATAAAACACTTGGACCTGCAGACTCATCATGATACACACTTTCCACTTTTGGTTTTTATGAGTTAAATAGCCTTCCTCCTTTCACTCTAAGAGTCTAATTGAACTTGTTTTGACTTGATAATATTTTCTTGCAGAACTTAGCAATGTGACCAATCTTCTCATATTTGTAGCATACCACTCTTTTTGAAGGAAACTCAACTTGCCTTACTTTATTTGGATAATGTTTTGCAAAGTGTCCCACATCATGATAGTTGAAGCATTCAACCTTGCTTACACCACTTGACTGATAATTCCACTCATTATTAGCAAGTCTTGTACATTATCTAGCCCTATGATCAAATTGATTGCAAGTGTAATAATAACCATTGAATTTGGCATACCTCATGGCATTTGGTTGTTTGATCTAATTTGTCTTCATTATGCTAGCATTTTCATTCCATGATTGATTATTGACCCTCAAGGTCTGATTGTCTTTGTTCACATTAGTCTTTTGACTTGTTAGTAAAGTGTCCTACTTATCCATAATTGAAACATTTGAAAGGTAGCTTACCCTTATACTTCACTGATCCTCTTTTTAATTTACTTGTAAACCAAGATATTAGTTCATCATCAAATATCTCATCATACTTGACTTCTTTACCTTGAGTTCTTTTCTTATTTGACTTCATTTTTGTCTTGAATGATGTTTCCTCCTTTGGTTGTTTTTCATCATTAACTCTCATCTCATAGGTAGTAACGATGCCATACAATTCATCCATATTCATCTAAGTAAGATCATGACTTTCTTCTACAGTAGACACTTTAGAATCAAACTTGAGGGAGAGAGACCTTAATACCTTTGGTACTATAGTAGCTTCTTCAAGCTTCTCTCCAAGACCTTTGATAATTTTCACAATCTCATCAACTCTTTTCAAAAAGGATGCCACAAAATCTTCTTCCTTCATCCTGAGACTCTCAAATTATCTTTAGTGAGTCTACAACTTGGCCAAATTAACCTTTGAATCCCCTTCATAAATGATCTATATTTTTTTCCCATATCTCTTTGGTAGATTTAAAATGAATTACCTTGTTGTACTCAATCTCTGAAAGACCACAGGTGATGGCATTCATTGCCTTATAATTTCTCTCACATGGCTTCTTGTCAATTGCACTATTTGGAGGGCTTGGAGGCCTGAATAGCCATCCATAATAGATTGTCAAATATCAAACCCTATTGACATGATGTAGGTCTTCATCCTTGCACTCCAAAAAACATAATTAGACCCATTGAACATCGATGATTTCTTTGTAGAGAAACCCTGCATCTGTTGACTTGTCATATTGTACCTTGGATCACCTTCAAGTTTTTAAACTTGCAATAAAGGTCCTACTCTAATACTAATTGTTACAGGTATAATCACTGAGAGGGGGGTGAATCAGTGATGCTAGATAATCTAAACTTCAATTCTAATCCTTTCAAACTCTTAACCAAATTACATTATCATTTATGAAGCATACAAATCATTTATAAGAATGAACAAGAAAGATAAGCAAGATCACACACATAACACAAGATCTACATGGGAAACCCTCTTAGGGAATAAAACCCATTAGAACCTATAAAATGTACTATAGTCTTATAATAACAAGAGCCAAATTTAGACCAACACTAATTGATCAAGGAACACCCATCCTTTAATTTGGTGAGATACCCATCTCAAAAGGAGGAAACAACCCCTTAGGTAACCAAGCACTCACTCAGTTAACTTGATCTAATCTACACCTCTAATCTATGTCTTCTACACTTGGTGATGGACTTCTCTTGCTTGCACTCTTCTTCACCCTTCTATCTCTCTCAAATTGCCTCTAGAGCTTACTCGCTAAATCAACCTCTTTTAGGCTTATTAGGTCTAATGACCTATGTAATTATCTTTATCAACTTGATCAGATAAACATGTTTGATCTTTGTCACACTCTGATGGTCCAAATTGACATGTACCTTTTATTACAAAGGTTCTCTAATTCACTCAATTCCACACTTACTCAACTCTACTCTCTCTTTCAACTCATCACACATCATTAAATTTGCTCATACTAGCAATGCATCTAAACACACATGTGGATCACTCTAAGATTATTTTTTCATCCTCAATCTACTCTATACTTTAGTCCATCCAATAAACACAATATCTCTAATCTATTTCCTTCATCTCTATCTTCTACTCTCTCAACGTATTTTATTCAAGTCTAAAAACCATTACCTTGGTCTTCACTCTTTATAGTGTCTTCATAAATATTTACTTCTAGGTCAGCCATAATACTTTCCTTAACCCTTAAGACATATAACATGCTAACACATAGCTAAACACCATCTTCACAGGTTGGCCATAGCATCCATGGGTCACACTTAAGTAGTTATGCCTTTCAATTAGGCCTTAGTAGCCCTTATAGGTCTCATGAAGACCTATTACTCTTTTAGCACTTCATTGAGCAAAACAAGAACACAAGATCACTTTCAAATACATGGGTCCACTCCATATAACTTCTAAGACATATTTAAATGAATACTCCCACCAAAACACTCTTCTGTTAAAGCACAAATTACTTAAATAATAGTATTGTACATAGAAACACCATGAACAAAAGAATAGTCAACTTTGAAGATTAATATCTAAAACTTTACAAGCATTAAGATCTTCTAATAAACTTTGTGGATGCACCTTGAAGTCTTCTTTAACTTTCATTTTTACTCCATCAATGAATTAGTTATAAATCAAAAGATATAACTCAAACACTTCAGACTGGTTTTTCCCTTTGCTAATTTGAATAATCAAATTCCAACAGTCACTGTGTAATGCAAATATTATAGACACATGTCTTCATCTCATGTCCTTGCATAGCTTAATGAAATGTGCTATATCAATCTCCTCGTGATCTTCTTAACTTTAACTTTCATCGTTCATCATTGATCTTTGATCTATGCTTCTACAATTAAGACACTTAGTACCCTCGCATGCCTTCTGAGCACATTAATTATTTGACTCTAATGAACTTATGCCACTTGGCAGCCCTATGTGTCTTCTAAGAATTATTTTACATATTAACTAAATATTCTCCATTGGATCATAATCTACACAATCACCCTCTCACCATTGGATCTTTGTTTGACAAGTTTCATGCTCATCGTAAATATGTTACTCAAATTCCATGATTGTGACACATGTCACTAGCATGTGCAATCTCAAGAACCATTAACATTTTGACTTCACATGTGCCATTATATCATAATTTGACAATATCATGCACTCTGTTAGATATTTATCTTTTCACTTAGTAAACTCTACCTGGGAATTCAACTTTGCACCTTAATAACTTTTTCTACACTCAATATCACGACCTTAAACTTAAACCACATGATCACCTCTCATAGGGAAATTCATCCATATACCAAACTTCTCTTGAAACCTTCACATGTGTGAATTATGATGTCATCAAACTACTTGCTTAGTCTTATATGCCAAGATGAATACTTGAACCTAGACCTTCATATGACTATTCTAATAAAAAAAATTCACTTATATAAGCATTTTAAGCACTCATATCACCTCATAGGATCTCTACAACATGTCCACACTATCAATAACATCCATAAATTACCTTACTAAGTTAAAAACTGAAGAACCATGATGGAAAACTAAAATATATTAAAGCACACTTTGTCATTGTCATTCTAGCACACATGACATGTCATCAACATTCTTGGCCACCTTGGATACATCATT
Source organism: Torreya grandis (assembly GCA_037957365.1). Classification (NCBI taxonomy): domain Eukaryota; kingdom Viridiplantae; phylum Streptophyta; class Pinopsida; order Cupressales; family Taxaceae; genus Torreya; species Torreya grandis. The sequence continues at coordinate 420,073 of JARHVA010000317.1, read as the reverse complement.
GACAAATTTCCAACAGAGAAAGGCTAGTTTTTTGGATCATATCATGGTTCTCATATCTACACAGGGTTTTAGAATCTCAAATTTGGTATGGAAGATGGTTATAGGCTGGGGAAAGTGAATCACACACTTTATATAAGTTTTACATGTACGGTAAGTTTTTGGAGCAAATTCCCAATTTTTAGGTCTAGAGGCCTAATTAGGGAAAGAGATCAAATGAAAATGGATATTTTCACTTGGTTTTAGGTCATGAAATTTGTCATGGAGATATAAGGCCATACTGGGTACTAAAATATATGCCCACTTTTCTAATATCATCTTTACATTCTTCCCCACACTTAGTTTTGTGTGTTTTCAAGGCTACAAGGAATGGAGGCCAAGTGAGAGATTTGGGTGCAAGATGAAGCATTAGGAAGTGATTGAGGCTTCCAAAGGAGTTGGTTTAGGTCTGATAAGGTATATAGATGCCTTTTATTGAGAATAATTTCAGCCATGAAGACAAAGTCAGTATTTGAACCATTTAGGCAAGAAAGGTGTAGTAAGACAAATTGGGTTTCAAGACACCTAAGAGCTAGAATCATCATGACAATGTTATTTTTCGTAGTTTCCTAAACAAATGCAATGTGATATAGAAATATCAACTTAACAAGACTTGATGATGAAGAACACCACTTGTCACCTCACAAGCCAAAAGAGGGTTAGTTTTCAAGAGGAAGATCAAGGTGTCAAGAAAATATGAATACCCCTATGCCAGTTAGGAGTTGAAGCATATTAAAAAGAGGAACACATGTCCTTGGAAATCTATTTGGAATGTTTCATAACTCCTTTCTTGTTTCAAATTCTTGATAAACACATGGAAATGTTCCTTCTCTATGCCTCTGTCTCTCTCTCTTCCTCATTTCTCTATATATGCTACCTTTTTTGACATTGTAAGCATCCTCCACCTAGGTATGGTGAAGCCCTACCCATTTAAAATCCTTTGATCAATGAGAAACTTCTACTTTTATCACCTCTTTTGACTAGTTTCAATGTTTGTGCATGACTAGTTGATCTTGTCAAGTGATTAGCTTAGCTTCCTTGGTATGTTGTGATTTTCTAGCCTTCATGTTCAGTTTGAAAGCTTCTTTGCAAGTCTTGCAAAGTGTCTAAGTGAGGTGCTAAGGTTAAGTGATTTTTATATTCATTAGTGTCATTTTATGACCTCTTGATTAGTCCTCACCCAAACATATTTCACTACCTCCACAATGAAGTGTTCATATAGAGAGGTAAATTAGGAGTAATGTTTGTTCAGGTTAGTCTCATGATTGGTAGTGGTCAAGTAATTTTGGTGCATCACCTCCATTAGAGTAATTTTCTCTCTCTTTTTCTAATAAGTTGATAGATTAGTGAATGAGCCTAAGTGATACATCAAGGGGAGTTATCCCTATAACCTAGAGATTTAGTCTACATAAAGGTCACCCATAGCCTAGGATTGTATCCATGTTATCCTAAATTTTGAAGGCTTGAGCAATCTTTCAAGGGTAAAAATTTGGGATATAACAGTTTTGTCATGCCTGATGAGAACAAGGTCCAAAGTAGTTGAAGGATTGTTGGTATTTTGCTTTGAAATATCAGCCTTTGGAGGCATTCAACAAACATCAATGGAAACTCTGAGCTCAATCAGTTGCTTCTACCAGTCTAGGTACTTATTTCAAAGAATTGTTGATGATTTTTTCTTACTCTTATCTACTTCATGAATTTTGATGGCTGGGTATGAAGAGAATTTATGTGTTATACCTCCTTATCACTCTTATAATGAGCCATACTAGCCTTGTCATGATCCTTATCAACCTTATCATAAGCCATATCAATCCTATGACTGTCATACTTTTCCTTCATATGATTTCATTTATATACTGATTTCATTTATATACCTCTACAACCTTACCAAGATTTGCATCAGTCATACTCACCTCCTCCTACTCCAACTCCAACTCAAACTTATGTTTCCCATACTACATCCTTATTGGTACTCAAGCCAAATATGTTAAATCTTGAAGGGGTAATGAGAAAGTGGGATAAAGGAGTAAAACATGGAGATGTGATCCCTTTTTACCTCATAGAGAAGATGAGGAAGTTAGTATAGATGTTGATGGACAAGTGGGTAGTAGTTGGAGAGGAAAATCAATATGTTATAAATGATGAGTTGTGAGAAATGAGAACCTTGATCCAATGGTGGGTAGATAGATTAGCAAGGTGGGAGAATCAAGAGATCTAACCTGAGCAACCTCAGCCATCATCTTCTACCCTATTCAACCTCCTTATCAACTCCATAAACTCCACATTATAGAAGGCTCTACATCCATAAACTCCACATTGTTTATTAAATTTTTCTCTAGACCTTTGATACACTACATAATGTAAGATTGTTTTTTCTTTGGTCATGCTTGATTTTACATAGGTATGTCTTAATGATGTACTTAGCATATTTTTTATTTTATAGGTAAAAATGGGTTGAAGGGACCCAGACCCAATACAAAATAAAATAGATAGAAAAGTGAGAGAAAGCAACAAAATCCAAATGAGATAAGTGTGAAAACCCTAATGAAAAGCCTAACTATCGCTAAACATCAGCCAACAGTTGATCGATAGATCAAAAAGGACCCAACCAAAATGGGAGACAATAGAGTTATTCCAACTCAGAGTAGGTGACCAATTGCTTGGTCATTGTATTTACTTTTTTATGATATTTGCCTCTAGTGTGACTGCCAATGAATTGCTCCTCCTCATTATACGGATTCTTCCTTTTGAAATCCATATGAGGGGGTTCTTTTATGATTTCCTCAATAACCTAAATATCCTCCTCATCATTGTCCTTTTGGATTGAGTCCTCTCTAGAGTTGTGAGTCTTAGGGGTCTTGCCATTATGAACCACAAACTTGTTAAAACCTAGAAAGTGACTTAACCTCTCAAATTCCTCTAAGATTTCTTTGCAAAGGAGATTTTGGATTGCAATTTTGGTGTGGAATTTTTGGAGTGAATCTTTGACACCCTTATTGCCATCAACCCCTAGGGTAGTTTTTCTTTTAGAAGTGAAAGAGGGGCTTCCTAAATCAAATTTGTGATTTTTTTGTGCACGGGAGCTAGAAGCCCCCAACTTTTTCCCTTGATTATTTTCTTCAGAAATTAAGGGTTGGTCACCCTCCACCTCCAAATTCTCCTTATTATTGTTAATTTCAATAGACTTTGAAATCATCTTAGACCAGATTGGTTCCCCCCTTTTGATCAACAGGAAAATGAGGCCCTCTGGCCATTTCCTTGGCAAATCAATGTGCATGTAACCTTTGTTGGACAAGAGTTTTGGCATGTATTTATCTTTACTTTTATTTTAAAAAATTACATGAGCTTCTCCTTGTGATGCTTGTCTTTAAATGCCTTTACTTTGTGTCATTCCATTCATGTTGTCTCCCCTATAATCTCCTTTGTAAATTGGATCTTTAGCCCATGTATTCTCACCTCACTATTGTTCCAACTATAGGCAAAATCCCTTAAAAAAGATGTATCATGCCCCAAAGACATCCCATGAATGGGGCCAACCCCCCTTTAACCATTTTTTGCCAGACATGATCATTTTTCTTTATGTTGAAACAATAAATCAGCTCAAAGCCATCTCTATCTCTACCCATATTCACTTTCACTTTGTTGTTATATTTGCATGTGTTCTAAAAATCACTTGGTGGTATTAGAGAATAAAAGTAGGAAGAGAAATAATCAATCACAAGATATGTGTGAAATCATGATGACTAACCTTCATGCCACTCCTTGGGAAGGATAGCTTTACATATGTGGAAAGCCTTACAATTAACCCATAATCAAACTTGAAAAAATTTATCATCATGACTTTAAATGGCAAGCCCCTTTTCCTTCTCGACTATTTGGATGACATCATCTAGAAATTCACCATCATGTTAGGTGATGTAATCAATCCTAAGTACCCCTCTATTTTTAAGGCAATTGGCTCCCATGTTTCCTTCTCTATAAACATGTTTGATAATAACTCCTTTGAAATGATTGAGAAGGGATTTAATGGCACTGATGAATCCAAAAATGTTCCAAAAAGATGGGGATAGACCTTTAAGACAATTAATGATGCTCATTGAGTCCCCTATTATATGAATAAATTGAAGACCCAATTTGACTGCCTCTTCAATGCCCCACAAGGCTATCGATACTTTCACAACGTGATTGGCTTAAATTCTAAGGGGCCCTGCATAAGTTGCTTTGATGTTTATTAAAGAACCCCTGATCAAACCACCCACCCTAGATGGACCAAGATCCCCCTTTGTTGCCCCATAAAAATTTAATTTGACCCACTGAGGAATGGGGGGACCATTTTATGAGAGATCTATCTACCCCTTTTTCCAAGGCTTTGCCTGGATTGTCCAAATTAAGTTGTTTCAAAATTATGGAAGAAAGTGGAGATATTGGCTGATCAAAGGTGTGGGCAGAGATTAACCAATTCTCTTGCATAAAAGCCTTGATCCTCTTGAAATTAGACTTAGGATGAGGATGGTGACACTCAAATATGCAAGCATTCCTGGCTTCCCAGATGCCCCAGAATATATAGGGTAGGGCTAAATTCCACTAGTGAAGTAATAATACCTCTTCCCAAGGGGGTTTCCATTGGGTAATTAAGTCTAGGATAGATCCTAGAAAAACCCATGAAACATTGGAATCACTAAAGAATAGTTGAAAGATAGTCGACTCGAATAGGTAAAAAAGAAAGAGATGTTCCACTATTTCTGCTACTTGTTTACAAAGAGACCATCTATTAGGGATGGTTAGACCTCTTTTGATTAGATTGTCCACTGTTAATATCTTGTTTTGAGCTGCCAACTAGTAGAAGACATTGATTTTGGGGATGAGTTTTTTGATCCAAAGAGTTTTCCAATTGAAATCCTCCTCATCCAAGTTTCATAAAGATAACAATCCTGATTTCACTGAGTTAATCATGTTGGAATTATGTTTCCAAACAAGTTTATCTTCTCTAGGAGCTTGACTGATATGAATATGTTGGATGGATTCATTCAGAGATGGAAGCAAATGGATTTATTGCTGGTCCAACCCTAGTATGGCTAAATTTTTCCAGCACTTTCTCCCATTTGTTTAGCATATGTATCTTTTATTGTGAGCTAATATTTCAAAAATGATTTGTAATATTTTTCTTGTCTTGACGTATTATCTTTCCTTTATCTAATTTAGATTTTTCTTGAGTGGAAAATTTTAAGTTATCAATAGTAGTTATATATCAATTACCCTAATACTTTCTTGAATCTATAAACATAATTTTATTATGAGATAATTACTCATTTGGATCCATAGGTGTAAAGTTTAGCTCACCTAAATAATCATATATATTCTTATTCATTTCATTATCATCATCACTATCATAATTTTTAATAATGCAAGCTAAATTTTTAGAGTTAACCAATAAAAGAAGATTTGGTATTGTTTCTTTGGGTTGCCTAACATGAATTTGTGATTTATTCCCTAGTTATTATTTAATCAATATAGTTGTAATTGGTTATTTATCATTTTTTTACTTAATTCTCCAACATCATATGTATATATTTTATCTTTTGGGTAATATGTGATGTAGGTACTATGGAATAATGAATATAATCTATTGTGTATTACCTTTAATATTAGTTTGCATCATTTTGTAATATTTGAAATGATTATTATCTATAGGACACGTAGTGTCCATTATGCATGAATTTAAAAAAATTATGTAGTTTATATGGCATTTATTCCATATTGATTAAACAAGGTCAATTAAAAATTAGGTTATAATGTAAATGATTAGGCATGACCTGAAATAGGGTAGTCAATGTCTTGGGTACTATTGTCACATCCAATGATATTGATCCAAACACCTGAAGTGGAAAGTTATTAAATTATTTTATCTTTTTATTTAATTTTATAATGATATCCATATTGAACCCAAATGTTTGTAATAAATTAATGTTGCATATATTCATTTCTAATTTGTTATTTATCAAGACACATTTAACTCTCATATTTTAAATTTCAGCTTAAATGAAAGAAGATGGATTTTTCTCTATTGTATGCTTGGTGGGAAAATATTCATTTTCTTAGGAAAAAATTTCTTAACCATTACTCAATGTTTTCATAATGGAATCAGAATATGTAGGTTATGTATCATTCAGTAAATTTTTATAGGGATGATATTTTTTATAATTGAATGATAGAAATCTTAACTTGAGTATTTTTTAATTGATCAATGATATTTTACCCTTTTATTTAATTAGTTAGCCTCATGGGAGGTGGAGGGGGATAAGAGTGAGCATGTTGACTATCTCCATTCTATTATACATGGTGGGCACCCAACCTTTTTGTGTTGTGACAGAATGGATTGTAGTATCCATTATAAGCCTAGGGTAAATAAAAAGAGTAGGATGGTAGATAGCATGACCTTAAGGTCTAAGGGAAGAAAAAATGAAAGAATTCATGCATGCCCTTTGATGTCTAGTAATAATCTATATCGATTCTAATTAGATAGTTAGACAATATTACAACTATAAGGATAAATAACCAATTACCAATACTATGTTTTCATGGTACTCATTTTACTAATGAAAACTATAATCTATCTTTTGACACTTGACAGTGGAAAACTTTAGTCATTTTAAGTGTTTTAGACATGGCTACAACCTACTCCTTGTGACTTATTTCTATTTTGGAAGATTTAGGATAGTCCCTCTCAATTTTTAGATGTGTATAGATGTCTTATTGATAAGTGTTAGTTGGGGAAATAGGCTTTGACCTATTTTGTATAAATAGATGACTCTTTTGGTTACTTATCATGCCACTAATATGTGGAAAGTATATGCTCACCCATAAAGATAATTTTAATTTGTAAAATGATCATTGTTTGAGACACAGTTAATTCCAGTGGAGATGGAGCATTTAAAATATCTGGATTCATCTAAGTATGGGCAAAGGCATCCAGAAAGATAGAAATAGTGATTTCATAGCCATATACATTTTGAGTGTGATAATGAACATGTTATACATAGACTAGGGAATTATTATAGTTGATTAATAGTAAATAGATAAGTTTGGGATCATAGAAAGAAATCAGGTAAGAGATAAGGATGTGCAAGAGCCATATGTATATGCACAAGTCATGTGAGGTAAGGATAGGTCAAGACTAAATTTTTTCAAGTGTGTAATACCATATTTTAGTGTCTACACATAAATATTTGATCATTCACACACGTATGAAATGTATAATCCACTGTAATTAGCATATAAGTTTCATGTCGTGTGTGTGTGTGTGTGTGTGTGTGTGTGTGTGTGTGTACGTATGTATGTATGTATGTATGTATGTATATGTATATGTATATGTATATGTATATATAACACTAAAATAATCATCACAATAATAAGCACTTAGCAATAATCCATACAAAATATGCATGATAGCAATCATAGAATCACACATAAATAGAATCATGTGTGATAAAAATTACAACTCTATAAACTTAGAAATCATGTAAATATATACATAATGTCATGATCATGATGCACATAATCAGTCAAAACACAACTTTGACCCAACACAGATATAACATGCCCATGACATGAATTAGAAGATACTTGACATAAGTGATGCATGATATGACAAAACACAATCAATACACTCACAGAAACTCCTAATGTAACACACATCAATGATCAAACAATGTAATAAACATCAATTTTCACACCATGTAATTGTAATCAATTATCACACATAAAACACATAATGTAATGTGCATTTATCACAACACAATGTGATACACAATCAATAATCACACATAGAACACACAATATAATGTGTATCAATCAACACCAAATGTAATACACAATCAACGATCACACCATGTTATAATAATCAATTATCACACATAGAACACACAATAGCATCAACATGCTTGGAGAAAGCAATGTTAGTCTATACAATCAATTAATGTCATCATCTACCATAGCAAAGTATAATATCAATAGAATATGGCACCCTAAATAATATACATGAGAATAAGCCATGTAGAATAAATATGAGTAGCCCAATATGATAAATGGAATGGTCATATAATATATAACTTATAAATATATAATAATAGGTCCCTAGTGTAGGCTTACCCTCAATGTAGAAAGGTAGCTTGTGAGTGCAAGGATTGTCTCGTGTCTGTATCTCCATGTATCATATGTAACATGTATGTCTTGCATCCCACTCATTTATATTATGAAAAATATGTGTGTAGAAAATAGATATGCAATCTACCATGTATATATGATAAATAACATCAATCAGTCATGTAACTAGCAAAGTGTATCATAAATAGGTCTTGATTTTTATTTTATTTATTTTCATAATTTTGTTATTTTTTTTGTATTTCTTATTTTTTTAAATATGTTCATAATAACCAATGATTGCATCAATAGTACATATGTTTAGTTATTGTATCAATCATTATACGTCTCATACATCATGGGCAAGGATCAACATGTATATCAATGTTTGAATCAAATAAATGATCAAACATTGTAAAATATCCATCATCACTATCATAGTCAAACTAAGCATATATATGTCATATAATTTTTGTAGTCATAGTAACCTATTAATTCCATTATATTCTTGGAGAATGTGTTTTCGTTCTTTATGGATTAGGTCAAGAAGCCTATATAATTATTTTTTAACATGATAGACTAAGTTGTTCCACCAAGTCATGAATCAATGTATTGATATTATTGAGCTCAATAGTAAGGTTGTCAATCAAATTTTGTATCTTTTGTCTCAAACCAAAGAATCTATTAGCAGAGTGTCTTTGACATCTATATTAATTATAATATGCATTGATATCAAACCCATTAAATTGTTCCTTTGTCATATCAACTTCAAATGATGGATGGAAAGATATGAGATTACACTCAAGTAACATCTAAAAAATCTTTTGAGGATGTTTAGGTAATCATAAGAACTTCTTATGTTGAGGGGTTGGAATAACAATTCATTAATATATATTGAAACTATATTAGCCTTAACCATAATTTTTTTGATTTGTGTAGACATATATATATGGTATTATAAAATTGAAAAAATTATTCTTAACTTATCTTTACCACACATGAGTTGTGCATACACATATGACTCTTTTTCATTCTCTTTCATAGACGTTTACCTATCTATGGACCCAACCTTTCTGATTTTCTGTCAAGCACATATAGGAATTCATTATTGTATGCCAAATCTACCTATTATCCTAATCATATTGTCTCCTAATCATTATATCAATGTTTCTATACTTTAGAAGCCTTTGGTTATAGTTAGACAATTTTGGATATTGGATTCATACACTTAGATTGGATCTGTGTATACCTTATAATGGTCATTTTCCTAATTTCAAAATTTTCCTATGGTACAACCAGTACATTTCTCATGTCGGTAGTGGAATAAGTTACCCAAAGAGTGAACTATCTATATACACTAGGCCTAAGCTTATTTTTATCTATCACTCTCTCGTAAAATCATTATTACATTAACTAACACATATACACATTAAGAGGAACAACCCTAAAGATTCTAAATTATAAACCACTCAAAGGATCAAGCCCTATCCAAGTCTAAAGTACCTAATCTAAATTCAAGTTTTCATATTTTTGAGTGTCAAAATCTAGGTTACATATTTCATCCATACTATAGGATTACTATTGCACACATACATCTAGCTAGGAGAACCAGTGTAATTTTAGCCCTCTTTAGAGTATGGGAAATGTAAGTGGCACTTATCCACTCGGTGAAGGATGGTTGGGGTTATCTCAATCTATATTATTCAAACCATTTTAAATGTATACTAATTTTAAAATTGGACTTAGGGTTTCAAGATGAAGGAGACAAAATTATGGACTTGCACACAAAATCAATCTTTTGATATTACACAAAATAATGGTTTATAAATAGGCATGGCCATCTATGTCACACTAGTATGGAACTTCTCATAGATATTATTTTTAGTAGAGGTCAAACACCTTCAGTTACCATAATCATCCAACTGGTATCAGATTTATCTATTTAGATCTATACTTTTAGTTTCTAAATTCGAGTAACTCCAGATCTAACTCTAGTCCTTCATACCACCTACACACAATTTCAAACTAGAACAAAATAATAACAAGATAAGTACCCTAGTCTTCTTGATCATTTTAATAAATTTTAAAGTGTAATTAAACAATGATTTTACATTCAAATATTCATAATTTAGATATATTTTCTCCAATCTGAATATTAATAGTCTTATGAATGTTTAGATCATTAATCTAAAATAAGGTAAAAACATGATCTTGAGTATGTCAAACACTAGGTTTTCCCTTATGGTTTCATCCTTCTTTAATAAGGTTTTAAAAAAAATAAAAATCTAATTTTTCATTTGTATTTATGATTTTCCTTTATTTATATAATTTATGCAAAATCGTAATGGAAGAAACAATTAATGTAAAAGGTAGATTCAATGATACATATAGATAAAATGAATCCACACTTACTTGATGCATACATGTAACTTGGGATGATATAAAACAAAGTGTTAAGGTTATCACATCTTAGGAACAACATCATCCCTTCAATGATATTAATATTTTTTTCATAAGAATTGACTCTACAATAGGTGTTCAAAGCACTACTACCACTACAATTATACCTATGTCTACACTTATGGTTGCATATGTGATGCCTACCCATTATGTGGTAAAAACATAAGTTTTTCCTTAAATTTCAATGCATATCCCTACACATCAAACTTATGTGCCTTCTATGATCACTACTCATGTGACATCATCATGCATGCTTATTGTACAATATCTCGTAGAGACTATTATAGATTTTTAGGCTAAGGTGTTATAGTGAGAAAAGTTATTCTAAAGCAATTCATTCAATTGATTCTCAAGCATTGCTTCAAAATCCATTGGCCTAAGATATTTTAACTTATCCTTTACTTATGGATTTCACAGCTCCTAATCTTGCATTATATAATAGTAAAGTCAATCCAAAACAACACCTAAGATATTTTCACATTGAATGTTTGGATTATGCCTCTAAGGATAAGTTTCTGACTATGTTATTTCCATAAAGTCTTAAGGAATATGATGTCAAATTATATTCTATGTCCTCTCATTCTAGTTAGTTCATGTATTTAATCCCTTGGCCAAACATTTTTAAGGACACATTTCCATCAATATCATTGAGAAATATTCCTATGCTCAAGTCACAAAGTTAAGCAAAGACCCAAGTAAATTAATAAGTGACTATGTGATTTAATACAAAATTATGATCTCTAAGATGAAAAATTCTATGGCTAATAATTAGTTACAAGATATATTCAAGAAAATATTTATTTCCCATCTATATGATTCCATCATGTTTAATATGTTTCAATCATTTGATGACTTTTTCCACACAGTTAAAGATAGAGAAGTCAAACTCATTTCCATGAATAAGCAAAAGTATGTGTTTAATCTTCCAACTACTTCAAGCATAAGGTTCAAAATAAAAGTAAATTACAAGGAAAAATGAATGATACTAAAAATGAGTCAAAGATAACAATTAATGTAGTGTCACAACCTACTAATAAAATCACCCTATTAGCCTCATAAAGGAGGCAATTTTCATACTTCTCACAACCTCATCATAATATAATACAGAAGTTACTTGAGTGCCACCTTATATCTCTCCCTCGACAAAAATTGGTTGATATAAATAGGCTAATGAGACCTAATGGATACAATGGTAATGCATACAATGATTATCATAGATGCATGGGATATTTTACAAACATATGCTTTTTGGGTAGATGTAGGATAATTGGGGACAAAAGGAGGGGGCTTAAAGTGCCATTTTTTCTCAAAATAATAATATTTCAATTTAGAGAGAATTTTAGAGACACTTAGAAAAATAATGGAAAAATAAGTTGGCAATAACGTAAGAATATAAATTGTGGAATTTTGAATATAGTTTTTTTTTTTTTTTTTTTTTAAATTTAATACCTAAATGACAAAAGAGTTAGAAATTGATGCATGTATGATAATGGTTTGACACTTTTTTTTTAAAAAAGTGACATTGCATGTGTATGGACACACTTTTATTAAGTAAACGAATGAATTATTGTAAAAAAAATCATGTATGAATAGATAAAATATCAAATATTGTTGAGAATATTTTTTATTAATTTATATATGTATGTATGTATGTATGTTTGTATGTATGTATGTATACACACACATATATAATAATTTTACAAGTTAAAATAGCTGAAAAATTAGAATTGTAAGTGTACGAACACAAATTTTTGACGTTAACTTCATGAAAAATATTTTTTCAAGTATATCTAACAATGTGTAATTTATTGACATATAAGTTTCATAAACTTTAGATTAACCACCAAAAACTTATAAAGGTATTTTTAACATTATGTATATAATTTATAATGAGGTAGGTTGTGTAGAAATTAAGTAATAATTAAAAATAATAGTTTAACATTAAAAACATATATTATATTTAAAAACTGTATTTTTCCCTCTACAAACTCATATATTTTTTTATAAAAACAAAATATACATAATCATATATGTCGATAAAGACAGAAAATACTCATAAATTTCCTAAAAATTATGTGGGTTGCTCCATGACAGGTTTTAGGCTAGGTTCAAACCCTCCCAATCCTAAATCCAAACCATAGTTGGAGGGAAAGTGGAAAAATCAAAACAAAGACTTATTAAAATGGTGTATGCCCTTTGAAACACATTTTTTGGAGGGAATTGAAATATTTTTAAAAGTTATAAGGAAAGGATGTATGCCTATGCAGTACAAAGGGCATACACCCTATGATTTTTTATGGTTATGTTTGATATTATTTGTTTGTGTATACATTTAATTTATATTACATTTTATATTCTTTAAGATTGTTACTGGTTTCGCTGAAATCCTTACCCTATACATTTTTTTATCATAGCTCCAACTAGTCTAGGACACAATCGGGGGGGGCAGATCCCCAACAACAATACCACTTTGATGGGATGCTATAGCCCACAAACTGTAAGCCGATCCAACCATCAAATCATACCAACTTTTAACATTACCAAATATACCACAAGATGGAATGTTATAGCCCACCAACTACAAGTCATTCAAACCATCCAACACTATTGAATTATTGAATATGCCATAGTTACCATGGAACCACCTGCATGCTCTATGGACTCCAATACCACTACTAACAGCCACATCCGGCCTCATATGCCTCAACGAGAATTGAACCTTGGTGGACTTTGATACATCTAAATATTACATTTTATACTATTATACCTTAAATTGTTTTACTAAATATAAAAAATTAAGGCCACTCTATATCTTTTGAAATCAATTCCAAAGCTATATGACTTACCATTTAAAATATGATTTTTAAAAATCCACTCTAGTGAATACTTAGTTTTTAGAATTTTAAGATTAGAACCTGATTAAAACATTGGAGTTATTAAGTTATAATCTTATGTCACTAGTTAAGATAGAGATAGGGAACCATAAATATAGGGCCTCAGGTATGTATTAGTCAAGATAGATATAGGGCCTATGCTAACACAGATGCAACATCTATGTAATATGATGGGATGGAGCATGCATAGTATCTCAACTGATATGTCCAACCCTCGATGAAAATATAACTTCACATTTGCTTCTTTCTTTTCACTTTTAGCTATCTAGATTTTGGGGCATCTACCATCTATTAAAATAAAGGCAAAGGAAGAGGTGGGTTGTGGATCAAACCTCTCAGTCACTTTTTGACCCTAATGTTAGTGTAGACCTAGAGATTTGATTTCACTAATGAGGATATAGGAGAGAGATAAATAAAATTGAGTTACTTAGTAACCTCATCCATTAATATATAGATCTAGAGTGAGTATCACCTTATGATTTTTGTTCCATAATGTTTGTTTCACTAAAGAATAGAAACAACCTAGATCATGAGATCATTCTAACCTAATTTTCATTCCCTCATTAGTGAACCTAAACATGCATAGGTGTTAATATACATAGGCAAGGTCTAACATGCATGTTACTACCTATGATCATGCACTCGATTACCCCCATGCAATATTAATGTTATTTCCTAGCTACCACATTGACTAGTACGTGATATGTTATTGTTCCCATTTTACAAATGTTCCCATTAACTTGTTAACCCTTTATGTTAATGCACTTCCTCAACCCTCATTTCCTAGATACTCTATCTCTCTATCTCTCTCTCTCTATATATATAGGTAGGTCTAGTAATGTCCATATGGTAAAGTATATGACCTTTATTCCATAAATGACCTCTCCCACCTATCTATATCTACATATTGAAGCATCAATTTAGATATGGATATCTCAAGTTGTCTATGAAATGACATCATCAATAGATCAACAATTTGACTATTTGAAATCAACCTTTCCTTCCCAAATATATAATGTAAGGTACCCTACCCAAACTATTATTCCCATATCATATTCATGGTCTAGATTATAATATTAACACCATTCTAGGTGTTTATATTCCCATCTCATAATAATGATATTCTATATGGTGTCATTCTCATCTCATAATCATGATATTCATGGTGAGTTCTAATCATAAGGCTTAAAGGTAGATTTAGAATGAGTTCTTAAATAATTTATAGGATTTTTAATCAATAGGCCTATCGATACATATAAATGACTGGCCTAAAGTTTGTGGTATGTAACTTACATATAGTCAAGATACATTCACTCATATATGACATTTACCACATACCTAGTACTACATGTAGGTATGTGGTCACTCATACATGACATCTATTTGTAGTCATGATACGGTTACTCATACCAGACATGAATGGAACTAATCACCCTAGTACACTCCATTTAAAATAAAAAGAATCAAAACACCATTCAAGAGTCATCTTAAAAATATATCATTCACTCCAAAATAAATGTCAGACATATGGGTCAATCCATGCATGCTTCAATTCCAATCTCACACATGCATGACCTAACCACTTTATTTTAGACTCACATATAATATAGTCATATTGTAGCATTACAAACTCACACAAGACACGACCACTACCACTACTAGTTGGGGTGGAGGGGAGTGATTTTGAACCCTATTTTCTTAGGCTCATATCAAAATCAATCATATCACTATCTCCATCTCCCCAAACCATATGAAAGGAGGGGTGTCAAGTTCATAAATGCATAAATTCAATGCTCGAGCATATCTATATCTATATATCATTAAGTGGTTAAATTCTATATATGGCCATTACTCATTGGGCCTAGTATCAATCAGTGTATCTAGTATCAAGTGGTTGATTACTCTCATCGATGTTTAATAATATATTAGTACCTATTGTCTCCCTCTCGATCTTATTACTTTGAGGACTAGACACTTTGTTCTTATGTGACATGGTCCTAAGACATCCACCATCACTCCATCATCCCTCATCATCCCTAATCACTCCCTCAACATCCCTCATCATCCCTAACCACACCCTCTTCGGCCCTCATTTTCCCTTATCATCCCTAATCACTCCCTTATCGGCCCTCATCATCCCATATTATCCCTAATCAGTCCTCATCATCCCTAGTCACTCGGTCATCATGTCATTATCCCTCATCATCCTTAATCATTCCCTTCTTGTCCCTCCTCATCTCTAATGACTCCCTCATTGGCCCTCATCATCTCTAATTACTCCCTCATTAACCCTCATCATTTCTCATTGTCCCTAGTCACTACATTATCCCTCATTATCCCTCAGCATCCCTAATCACTCCCTCATCATCCCTCATCATCTCTCATCACTCCCAATCATTGTTTCATCATCCCTCATCCTTCCTAACCACTCCCTCTTCATCCCTACTCATCCCTCATCATCCCTAATCATTCCCTCATTGGACCTCATCATCCCTAGTCACTCCCCCATTGTCCCTCATTATCCCTAATCACTCCCTCATCGTCCCTCATCATCTGTAATCACTCCTTCCTCGTCCCTCTTCATCCCTAATCACTCCTTCTAATACCTTGATGGTGGGTGTAGTCACTTCCCGCTTATGCCCAATTGACTTCTATTCCAATTTTAAATTTTACTCACTCAAATAAGGCTCAAATAAACTATTATTTCACTCAAATAAGGAACTCTTCACTTTGCAAATCCATTTCACTCATTGATCTAAATAACTCTCACTTGATGAACAAACAACTCCTCTTTCACTTGACTAAGGCTCAAAGAAATTCTTCTTAGATCTTATTTATATTCATTTGGATTTGTGGTAGTTCAATATGTTACCATTTCTTTAGAAGAAACATTTATATTTGTGGTAATCAGATTTATATCGTATTTTTAGTCATTTATTTTTGTGGTAGTTTGAATCTGTTACCATGCATCAACATGGTTACATCGTTTATCGAGGCATTAATCATGGTCGAGCACACAAATGTATATAATATAATGAAGTTATCCCATCATAGGCAAGAGTTGAAGGCTCAAACACATAATTTAATCAATCAATCAACCAGCATACTTTTATTAATCGAAAACATTACAATATATAGCAATGGTTGAATAACCTTTTATTCTAAAATGGTTAGTTGTTCAAACAACTTAACTATTAACAACTAATATACTCCTACATTTTTTTCTTTCAATATTGCTACGTGATTTGTATTAACAAATCACTATTATTAATTTCACATTAATATAAATTCACGCTATAATTGACATTAACATGCCCTCCCATAGTGTAAACTTATGGACATCGGTTTCAATCAATAATGTGTCCATTACATTAAATGAAACTTTTACATTGAAAAAGAGATTCAATATAAGCTTTATTTTAAAAAAATACCTCTCAAAACTTATTTGAAAACTCATAACAATAATACTAAAACATGACTTCTCTTCTTAATTTTTTAAGATTAAAAAAATATATATATACTTTAACATAATTAACTCCAAACTAACAATACAAATATAAAATATTACTAAACAAATATTATTAAATCTTAATATATAAAAATTAAAAATTAAAACTTAAAAAACAAACCAAAATTAACAGGGGAGAATTGGAGATTTTGTTTCTTCCAAAACTGCAACAGTGAACGCAACCACTGAGAAAATATCAATTTTCTTTGGAAGTCCACGAACACATTGGAACCTGCCATTTACCATATCCGATGCACGCAGTCGCTCATGAAAAATAGGGTCTTTGTGATTTTGCTTTGCGCTCCAAAAAAGTATTCTTATTTGCTTCTATTCTCTTTTCTATGCAACTTTAATTTTCCAAAAATCTTATTGATTCCTAGTTTTGCATGCGAAACTGGTCTCAGAATTTTTGGAATTTGTCAAAATCATTTTGGGGTTTTCTTCCCCTCTGAAAGAGCTTTCCAAAACAATTTAAATCGTCTAATTTTGTCCCAAAAAAATGAAAAAGATATGACAATTTTCGTGAGGCTCTTCCAACTGTTTTTCTACATTTTTTTATTTTATTTTTCAAAAGCATCTCTCTTTTTTAATAAGAGAGATCGCAGCTATTATCTTGCAAATCGAGCCACTTGAGAAGCAACAGATAATACAAATGAGTGCTCTCATCCAATGTAACCCTTCAACGGCATCTAAAAAGCCTTCGAACGCTCGTACAGTTCTAAAAACCAAACTCAGAATTTTATATATATATATATATATATATTTATTTATTTATTTATTTTGTAGATACTGATAAAGAAACTGATATATAAAATAATATTATTTTTATTTTTCTGATTTTCATAAGCAAACTGTGGACAACATGGATGAAATAAATTGTGGAAGGAATGGACAGGTTGTAAGTAGAGAAGAAATGCAAGTGGATGGTGTAGCAAGCAACTGTGCAAAATAAACTACGGAAGGAATGAATAGGGTGTAAGTAGGGAAGACAATGCAAGTGGATGGTGTAGTGAGCAATTGTGCAAGTGGTCTTCATTGCAACTGGTTAACAACATACAAGTAAGGGTGAACAAACATATAAATAACAGTGGCATGTGGTCCACACGACAATGTTATTCAATAATTAATTTTGATGAAAAACACAATGAATGGAAGGTACAAAGAGGTCCAAGAGAGAGCTTGCTCTCATCCCAGATAATGAAGTTAGTCCATTACAGGGAAGAACCGAAGTCTCAAACACATAATTTAATCAATCTCAAAAATATAGTCGGTTGTGGTCGAGCACTCTCTAATATTTAGTTAAAGACTTGTGATTTATGGTCCCACTTTTGAGGTCTTCTACTATATAGGAAAGGGATTTGGTTGCCCAATCTAAGAGTTGAGCCAATCCTAGATGTATCCATCGATGGAAATCCCAATCCATATCTATATCTATATAGATAAGGATGACCATAGACTAGTTTAAAATCCTAATCCCAACCCCATAGTTGAGTTCTCATTTTATCTATATGTCATTGAAATTTTGTCCATAATAGAGTGGATTACCAAATAGATAGATATGCAGTCACCAATCTGGTAGAGTGTTACAATTTGATAGCTAGTAGAATGTGTTTCCAAACCCAACTCGATCTTTACTCAGCGTGATCTAAGAAATAAGGAAGGGCATATGCCTTAATCCAATGTATCAACAAGGGGCTACTTAGAGCTTGGGTAGGGCCTAGTGGGATCTAAAGGCTAAACCAGAGCCTTGTCATACCCTGAGTGTGCCCTGGTCCCCAATATAATAAATCAAAGGAGAGTGTAGGAATGGGGCCCTCACCATAGATATATGGGCGGGGGGGGGGGTGCGGGCGCATTATTCTGAAGGCCCTATCCCAATCTCAAGCTTTCCCTACCCAATAAGGCAAGGGAATCTTTTCCTACCTACTTTGTCTATGCCAAAGAGTATGGCAAGGGAAGTTTGCCTTCTCGATATCTAGCTTTGTTTCACCCACTAGTATAACAAGGGAATCTTACCTTCCTAGTAGATAACAAGGGAGTAAGTCATATCTATCAAGGGAAGTTTTCCTTCCCAATAACTAGGTTTACTTTGCTCCTAGATTAAGGCATAACTATCAAGGGAAGCTTGCTTCCCAAAAGATATATTTGTTCTTGCCCTACCTACTTAGCTATGTCCTACTTGATAAGACAAGGGAAGCTTGTTTCCCAATATTTATCTTTGTTCTTGTACTACCTGCTTTCCCTTTTTATAATATATTATTATCTATCAAGGGAAGCTTACTTCCCAATCTATAGCTTGCATATATTCTTTCCCTACCTACTTAGTTATGCCCTAAATACTTAGCTTATGTGGTTAGTAAGGGAAATTTGCTTCCCTATAAATAGAATGAGAAACAAAGTTTTAAATAATGTTATATATGTAATAGATATGTACCTTTGAGTATGCTCTACCTACTTTACCTACTTGAGTATGCCCCACCTGTTTCACGTACTTGAGTATGCCTTACCCAATTGAATACCAGAGCCATATCTTGATCTTGAGTATGCCCTATCTACCTTATTGTACTTGATTATGCCCTACCTACTATACCTACTTGAGTATGCCCTACCTACCTATCTTTATTGCCCTACCTACTTGAGTATGCCTTACCTAATTGAAATCATGAGCCATATCTTGATATTGAATACCCATATCTAATCCTGAACATATCTATCTTACTCGATCCATATCTTGAATACCCAATACTCAATTTAATACTTGGGCCATATCGTGAAAGGAGAGGGGGCATGATCATGTTTTAAAATTAGTAGAAGGGGCATTATCGGATCAAAGGATAAAGGAGAGGGGGTGTTGTGAAAATTAGGAGAGGGGGATTTATCACCTATATAGAGAAAGGAGAGGGGGCATTGACTGAGCCATATCTTAAAAGGAGATGGGGAATTCTCACTTATATAGATAAAGGAGTGACTAGGGATGATCAAGCACAAGTAGGAAGCCACTACACCCACCATCAAAGTATTGGATGGAGTAATTAGGGATGAGGAGGGATGAGGAAGGAGTGATTATGGATGATGAGGGACAATGATATTCAATGAGGAAGTGATTAGGAATGAGGAAGTGATCAGGGATGATGAGGGGCAAGGAGTGAGTGATTAAGGATGATGAGATATGATGGAGTGACTGGGGATGATGAGGGTTGTTGATGACCGATGAGGGAGTGATTAGGGATGATGAGGAGCAATGAGGATCGATGATGGAGTGAATAGGGATAATGAGGGATAATGAATATTGATGATAGTGTGATTAGGGATGATGAGGGATGATGAAGGATGATGGAGCGATTAGGGATGATGAGGGTCAAAGAGGGAGTGATTAGGGTCGATAACGGACGATGAGGGAGTGATTAGGGATGATGAGGGACAATTAGGGTTGATGAGGGAGTGATGGTGGATCTCCACGGACCACATCACATAACAACAAAGTGTCAAGTCCTCAAAGTACACTTATAATGATATACCAAAGTGTTTGCAAATGCAGGGTAGTTTGGATTTCATTGTCTAAAGTAACTTCTTCACTTGATTCTTGGTAGTGGAAAGGGAGATAGCAATATGAATGATTTTGATATGAGCCTAAGAAAATTGTTAGGTTGTGGAGCTAAAAGCTTCACCAGGATGCAAACAGGAGTTGTTGAGTGTCACAGTCACCGGCGTCGGTCAGGCCAACCGATGTCGGTCAGGGGTGAACAAGAAGCTACCGACATTGGTCAAAATTGGTCGACGTCGGTCATCTCCAGACAGACAACGATTGACGTCGATCGCCTGTGCGGTTCTGGAACTATCGATTTCATGAACAGTTTGTTAACGAACCAGTTGTTTGCATGTTAAAGGCTAATTTTAGTCTTGGAGCTGTGGTTCTAATTATTGTAATTAGATGTCTAATTATTGTTTGTATGGGATCTATATAATAGACTCATGGGCTGTATTGTAAAGTGTGCTAGATAGAGAGAGCAAGGTTAGCTCCTTCAGAGGGAAGAGAGCAAGGTTGGCTCCTCATAGTGCCACAGTGCTAAGTGTGTATGATCAGGTAGATCTGCAGGAGAGCAAGATCTAGTAGAAGATCCATAGGGGTGCTGGTTTGGAGAATCATAAGGACTTGGTGAGGCAAGGACAAGGGTTCTTCATGTGTGTATGATCTCGGTCGGCAGGTGTGCAAGGCCAGGTTGACCTGCGGTATAGCAAGATTAGGTGAGATCTACATGTGTAAGTAAGATCGATTTGATTTACAGGTTGTTGCAAGTTCATGGGAGATCTACTTGAAGTATGTGGTGTACTCGGACTTGGAGTACTTGGTCGGTGGTACTAGCAGTAGTGATACTGACTGGTTGGAGGTAAACAACAACTCTGTGTTTGAGTTGTTTGTTGTGACCGTAATTGAGAGAGATCTTTGAGGGAAGATTACTGAGTCCTAGAGGTGTGGGAAGCCTCAGAGGTGTAAGAAGAGTGTGGCACTTCTTTATTGTAATTTCTTCTGGAAGAGTATTAATACAATTGGGTATTGTCTCTCATATTCTATGTTATTTCTAAATTTCTAGTTACTTGTTACTTCTAGTTAAATTAAGTGTTTAGTTGCTTATACAAAGGTAATCAATGGTGCTCTTTATGATCTGGGGTCCTGACAAAAATAAGATTTGAAATCACTCACCTAAAGTGGTCAGGTCATGCATGCATGATATTGGAATTGGAGCATGCATGGATTAACCCATGTATCTATAATTTATTTCAGAGTGAACGGTATCTTTTTCAGATGAATCTTGAATAGTGTTTCGATTCCTTCTATTCCAATTGGAGTGTACTAGGGTGATTAGCCTCATTCATGTCTGGTAGATTAGTTAGGTCCGTGATGGATTACTCCAGGGAGATTGTCATATGATTTCCATGTTGGAAATAAGATAATATCAAGTCAATCATGTTATTCAAGTAATAAATATTGGAATGATGACTATAGAGTGACTCAGTTCTATCTCTCTCTCTCTCCCACCTCCTCACTAGTGAAAGAATATCTCTTGATTTACAATAACATTGGGGTGTAAAATTGACCTGGAGCTTCATTCCACAACCCAACTCTTCCTTTGCCTTTACTTTAATAGATGATAGATGTGCCTAAATCCAAATAGTTAAAATTGAAAAGAGTGAAGCAAATGTGAAGTTGTCATATCTTCACGAAGGGGTGGACGTATTGGCCGAGATAGGTCGATACATTTGTGCATGCTCCATTCTATCATATTACATATATGTTGCTTCTATGATAAATAGGCCATATCTCTATCATTCATCCCTATCTCTATTATGCATCCCTATCTTTATCTTGACTAATCCATATATATATATATATATATATATATATATATATATATATATATATATATATATATATATATATATATATATATATATATATATATATATATATATATATATATATATATATATATAAAATTCATCCCTATCTCTATTATGCATCCCTATCTCTATCTCA